>JAQGCC010004720.1:0-12678 GCA_034698905.1 Xestoiulus laeticollis | reverse complement strand
TTACTCAGCCGATCAGCCGATTAGCCGATCAGCCGATCTTGACGAAAAGGACTTTGACGAGATGTCCGGGAACCCAACAAACTACCTTTTGTTTACCACAAAGTTTAAAGTTAGTTCATATGCCCATTTATTTTATAATACCGTAATTGTTTTTGAAAATAAAATATAGTTTCCTCATATATTAAAGTCAGCAGTAATCTTTGCGATAAGGTGCTCTTAGACAATTTTTTTCAGATGTTATACATGTACATGTACACTGTACATAGGAATCTTAGATTAATGTATAAGGAACGTACACTACTTCATATCTAAGCTTGCTGATACTATAAATTCTAGATTTCCTTACCTTCATATTGCATGTATATACGACACAAAATTAGTAGTTGACGAACTTTCCAACTAAAATGTATGTACATGTATTCAAAATTTGAATTGCTTTTATGTTTCGATTACAAATTTGAATTGCTTTTATGTTTCGATTATATAATTTACATTTCGGTTCTGGAAAACCGAGAACCACATTTTGCTTTGCTTTTATTACGTTATTTAACAATAATTTATATTTTGTTTAGAATAACAGTTATTCGCATGTTATATAGGATGCGAAAATAAGGCACCGTAGTAATTATGCGAGCACATCAACGCAGCAGCACCCAAAAATTAAATAAAACCTTTGAATGTTTTCAAATACATTTAATATCACGAATAAATTGCACGTTTACACTCTTAGGAAGTTTTTAAACCATAAACTATTGAACCTTCAAAGAAAAAACACCAACGAATACAATTAAGATTCTTCATTTCAATCCATGCATATATATATTAATATGCATAAAATTATGTGGAGTATCGAATGAGCATCAGTAATACATGTATATGGAACTGCATATTTAGCACTCAAAAACGCATATATTATGACAACCGCAGCTTTCACGTCATATTCCAACTTATTTCATTTTTAGACAATAAAATGTGACAAAACTTCAAATCAATTGTAATTAACCATTTTTCCTGTTGCTCAAAAGAAGTCCACCACAGAACGTATTTTCTCAATGAAATGAATCCTTTATATCAGGGAGTTGCTGACAAAATGGCGTCCGGCTGTTCTAAATTTCCACTAAAAATTCCCATTTTAAATTTCTTTGGTTACCAGCAACTCCCTGCAATCGATATTCGTTCGGTACATAACCGGCACCATTCGTAAAACATTAGTTTCAGAAAAAAGGGTTAGGATGACATAGACATTATAATCAACGAATGTTTCAATATGGGGAATTTGACATAATCAGTTTATATTAGAGACATGTATCAAAGTGGAGTCGCTTGCATTGGATTTGTTTCGGGAAAATTATGCTATGAACGAAAAATTCAAAGCATGCATACACATTTTAATTGTCACATTGGCATTTCATATATGTATGTTCAAAAATATTTCGAATTTCGTTCGCGTATCAAGCACCAAGGGAATATAGCACCGAATGGAACACTAGTATGTTCCAAGGCCCATCCAAAATGGTAATTAACATGAAAAGCAAGCTGGTAATGTATGAAAATTCTGTTTTGTTCCATTTGACAAGAATAGTTTGTTCTTATTTCGTTTTATACAATAGCCTGGGGATTAAATGTAATAGAAAAAGTCCCTAGTGAGACAGCACCGGCTAGTATAAAACGTAGCTGTATGGAAGCAACGTCTTCAAAATTATAGGCAAATTTTTAAAGCTTTTGGGTTTTAGAGGGACAACAGTAACTTGAAAATTCGTATAGTTTAAAATAGGGAAAACTTTTAATGTCCGTGTATGTTCACGACGAAACCACATCAATCAAGTAATTAAACATCACAATTCAACTTTTAAGAATATAAAATAGCGAAAATCAACATTTGGGCTTTGGAACGTTGAAGTTATTAAATTATCGCACATCATTCGCAGTTAATAAAATTTTGTTCGGATTTCTCCAAAAAAGACAGTGAGATCAGTCATTTAACGAAGGCACTTCATTTTTTTTTTTTTTTTTGCAAGACCGTATTTTGGAAGCATATGGAGCTCAACTGTCAAATTCGAAAAAAGTAAAGTGTAGCCCCTTCACACAAAAAGACCACGAACAGAACATGTTATTCTTCCTCGACGTTTTTATACATTTTGATGATAAGCGATTTATCATCACTAATCTCTAAAATGTTTTTTTTTTTAATTTTGAACCAAAAGCAGGACAAATCAACAACCGTGGGAAATTTTGTTGTTGTAATATTTACACTTCTCAGACTATGTACTTTGAAATTTTTACACAAGGTGTTCTAAAACAGGACAGACTCATGTTCTTCAATGATCTTCTGACTAGCAGCATGAAACTGTTATAATTATGCTTTCAATTTACCAGTTATGTCTCCCCCTTGAACATTCAAACTCCATTTTTACTGAAATGCCAAAATGGCAAAGGTCACTTAAAGGGAATACATGTATATATATTCAAGAGCACGCAATAAACAACACGTTAAAATTAATAGCATTAATACCCGGCATTCCAACGGTAAATATATGCGCATAGTGTATTTATATATTGTACATGAGGGGGATTGTACTAGACGACACATGTTAAGAGATTGGAAAACCTGCAACTATTTTCATGCTGCATTCTTTATCTCTGATCAAATTTAATTCACCAATATAGGTGGCTACGTTAAATCGTAAATGACGACAGCGATGCATTAGCTGCTCACTAACATCCAAGATGTACTAATTAATTAGTTTGACTATAGCACCAATTGAGTCGAGAGCCTGCAATCTAAGTCCAATATGAGCGGAGAATATCAACACAGGTATTTTTCTGTCAAACAAGATCAACAAATGGTGGTTTTGTTCGACAATATTGAAATCATGGCCAACAGACTCAATAGTTCAGATTATAGTTGTAATGGGAGCTAATGTGAGCCATTCTTGCAAGTCTGCAACTGCAAACAGTCTTGATTGACTTGATTCGCAAGCTCGAAATGGGTATTCGAAGTGCTGTTAGCCAACTAACTTGTTCTAAGTGTGAAACCATATTTAGGACAACTTAAACTAGCTAAATGGCCGTGATTCGTGTCAGTAGCTGCACTGCAGGCCTAAAGCTCACTTTTTTTGCACCACAAATTTCAGTCAATAAAAGCAATTAAAATACATCAAAAATGCCTCTCTAAGATAAAGCATTTTGAAAAAAACAGAAAAAAATCATAATGACAAATTCAAACACATCTTGGCAAGAATTCGTGCGCTGCATCAGGATAAAAATTATTCAACAAGGGTAACACCATCTATTAAAAAATATCCTTATATATATATGTATATTACTTACAACCGAATCTCATTTCGCGTCAAACGCAAACTTGAGAACTTCTGCTTGGGCCAACTTAAAAATTAAAAAAAAAAATGCCCTGGATATTTGTAGTTTTGAAAAAAAAAAAACATCGCTAATTTGGGATAGCCAAAATACAACAAAATAATTTTGGTTCGAATTTTAAAACTGTGCGACTTCTTCAAATCGACAGTTTCGATAAAAACACGAAATGTCAACAAAATATACCCGGCCAAAAATTACCTCTGACGAGTAGCGAATACAGGCAATGTGAGGTTCTATTGTAACATAAGCAAAAATAACGCTGCAATTTTATCTGGAATTTCTTCTTTGGTAACAACATTACGTCATTAAAAATTTCTTAAAACTCCATAAAATTCCTAAACAATTTCTAAAAATAATCCTGTTATTAAATACCTCCATACACAGGGAAGCATTTACAAATGCCTGCATCCACCAACTCCACTCACACACCTAGCTGTCTAAGCAGCACTGCACTGTCTTATGATGCGTTCACCAATCGGCAATGGTGGACGGTAGTTCTCAACAATACGTCCAGAAAATTCATCTTCGGGGGCATTTTCATCTCTACCATAGCTGCACAGTCCCCGGAATTTACCCATCTACAGAGAAACACGAAAAAAAAAAAAAAAACACAAAAAGAGAAACATTAGTCAATTTGCACAGATATTCGATTCCCAGCCACGGACTAGCATTGCATGGGCATGTTTTTTCTCTTTCAAAAGTGATTCAAATACCCCAAAAAGCAAGATGGTCATTTCAAAAGTAACTCTGTAAATTCTCATGGGAATCAAGACAATACACCAAAGATCTCTGCAATCCTTCGAGTGTTTCGAAGCTCTTCCATGTAATACAGTGAAACCTGTGAATAGCGCACCCCATTGGGACCGAACCATTGGGTGTGCTACTTAATTGGAGGGATGTGCTATATGAAGGTACAGCTAAAGTGATGACCATAATGAATCAGATATTATCCTAATGAAGATGCACAAATTATATACACTAGTTGTATATGTTGCAATTTAAAATGGTTTTTAACATAAACAAAACCGAAAAATACACATCGAAAACAAATATACGCTCGTATACATCTGCATCTATGTAGATATGGTATACATGATTGACTATGCTAATGTATTTTATTTGACATTTATCGACCTCATTTTGGGATTTCCCAGTGGGTGAAATTTCAGTGTTGCATGCTTTGGCATACGCTCTTCGCAGGTAAAATCGTGATTGTCTCAAGAAACCAGTGCGCAAGTCGTGTTTCACAGGGAGTTCGCTATATATATATATAGAGGTAGTTTGTTCTATAAAATCGATCCGTGCCGACTGCGAGGGTGCGCTACTCCAAGGTAGTACGTACGCTATATGGAGGGTTCGCATTCGCAGGTTTCACTGTATGCTTCAAAGCTCTGGACACAATGCATTGTGTCCAAAACATGCATGTTTTCAAGCTTTTGGCACTGTCAACACTGTTTCAAAAACATTAGCACATTTCTTTGAAGCTCAAAACGCTTGAAAGTTCTTTACATCTATAATGTCTGAAAGCTGCAAATCGTGAGACACTGTATCTAAAGCCTGTTGGAAGTGTTTCGGACGTTAAGCTTCAAGCTTCTGAAATACAACTATACATGTAGGTAATACATGTATGTCGAGCATTGGCAAGAAAATTCTACAGTGCTGCTTTTGAAACGATCCTCGCGTTAAGCCCAATGCCAGACTAGGCTGAAAACGCGCGTTTGGCTAGCCTCAAAGAAAGCTTTTAATTATGAAAGAATTATTTTCGCACGAGATATTAACGTGCACATTTTATAATTCTAGAATTAAATTCGATGCCCTGTTTGAGGCTAGCCAAACGCGCGTTTCCAGCCTAGTATGGCCTGGGGCTAAATGTTTTCAGAGCAACCGCGTGCATGCATCCTCGGATTGCTGTCCTGCAGAAAATCAGTCTAAAGCTGCGTTCACACTGCGTGAAAATGGAAAACATGTTGAACGAAAACCAGACGACTGTGACAAACGAGAAAAACGATGCTAGAAAACTGACCTTGGACGAGCGTCCAAAGTTCGTTTTCTAGCATCGTTTTTTAGCATCGTTTTTCTCGTTTGCCACAGTCGTCTGGTTTTCGTTCAACATGTTTTCCATTTTCACGCAGTGTGAATGCAGCTTAATAAATATGCTAACATGATAACTGAGTGGATGAAATATTTACGTGAAAATACACAAATCATGATCGAGCCTCGATCTCTGGAAAAATCCTGCCGAAACAAAACACTATCCATAGCTTTGCGACTCCAGCCAACTATGCAGATCTAAGCCCCAACCAACTTCTCATTCAATCTTTTCAAAACGAAAGGGAAATTTGAGGCGTCAAAAGAAACTACGAGCAACACGCAATCGGTGAGAGTTTACACAAGGTCGGGGGTCATTCCACGGCAAGTAAATGGACATTTAAGCCCCAGGCCACACTAGACTGGAAACGCGCGTTTGGCTAGCCTCAAACAAGGATTTTAATTAAAAATGAATTTTACACGAGATATTAATACGCAAATTTTATAATTCTAGAATTTAAATTAAATTAGATGCCCTGTTTGAGGATAGACAAACGCGCGTTTTTAGCCTAGTGTGGCCTGGGGCTAAGGTAATTAACATGGAAACATTTCACTCAATTTTTTTAAAAAAATATTTGATCCTATCATCGAAATATTAAGATCCATGTCATCAGATAACATCACACAAGGGATACATAAAAAAATTGAAATTTATGGCCGCACATATCAACGTATTTTGATAAACACTACAAGGGAACACATGGAATAACCCCTTATATTTAAACAAACAGTAGCTAGTGAGACATCACGAGAACACAAAACTTTCCTTATACAAAAAACCTGGTTTTTCTAGTTAACATAATAAGGATATTGCTACATTTTTAGGTCTCATATGGTCTCAAGAATGGATTGAAAAATACTCTTTGTTAAAATGTATTTTCACATAATTGAATCATACGAATCGTGTTTACAGCTTTTTCATAAATAACATTTAGTAAACAAATTTAGAAAATTGTAGATAATTGGTATTATTTGAAACATATTGGATATCTTATATTATTTATAAAAAATTCATATGCAATTGTGTGTAGTTGGAAAAATCATATACATGTATTTTGTGCGAAAATTTAAAAATTTTATATAAAAATTGTATATTTACTTAATTTCAATGGCATCTAGAACTTTATCCATTAGGCATAATATTGTGCTAACGATTTAACACGATGAGAACAACACTAACATTTTTTATTGCAATGTATTTGTATTTTTTGTAAGTTCACTTCGAATAGCTTTAATACAAAGTGTAACTACGTAGTTATTGCATCGGATGAACAGTATAAATGTATTTTTGTTATTTACCTCATACAAGTATTTCTATCATAACTATTATCGAAAAACCAGAGGATTTTGAAACAGTATGCAAATATCAAACAAACACAAGTACAGAAAACTTCGAGCAAAGAGCTCATCATAACTTAAGATGCTAAATTGCACGTAGGCTACATTCATACGAAAAAATTAAAAACATCACATTTTAACAAAAAGCAATAGCAAAAAAGTAAAAAGAAATAATAACTCACGACACATTGCAGAAAAATGCAAAGCACTGCCCATAAATAGAACTTGAGCGAAGCCATATTTATGAGAACAGGATTATGAATCACTCGTTCTGTTAGGTAGGAATCGTTCATGAATTATTAGCACGTCTCATTTCCAGAATGTACACAACTTAAAATGACAAAAGAAGTGTACCGAGCATCGATCCTCTGATGGACATCTTAGCTTTTACCAAACTGTCGCCCTGAGATCATCCCCCCCAAAGTAAGAAAAATTTCATCTCACCTGTTCGACAGACACCTGAATTGGTTTGCGGAAAACAATCCAAGTCACAGTTTCGTAACATGGGGGCGTGGTCAACGACCCCTCGTATGTCCAGTAAGACAAATTATCTGGAAATAAATGTAATCTTATCTTAGTTTTACATTCAATATATACTTATACAATGGATCAAAATTTAAAATTATTTTTGTAAGGATTATAAATTGCATTGTTGGAGCTTTCTACCCCTAGGGCTCCCCACTAGGGCCTTCAAGATGATCTTTTGAGAAAGTACAATAAGTGTCTTAAGAGAAGCCTATTTTTCCCCAAATTATTTTTTAATTTAATTTTGGAAACTGTTAGGAACAAATGGAATATACGAGAACCTAGCATAAATATTCTATTATTTGTTTAAAGATTTTTGTTTATGTACATATTTATTCCTTTTCATGGAAATATGTCTGTAAAGTTTATAATTGTAGAGGGTCTGGTATAAACTTTACGTATATATTTCCATGAAATAGAATATACATAAACATAAACAAAAAATTTAAACTAATAATAGAATATTTATGCTAGGTCCTCGTACAATTTATTTGTTCCAAAAATTTGTTTCCAAAATTATATAAAAAAAAATTTAGAAAAAAAGGCTTATTCTGGTATGCAACACTTAATGAAAAATTTAGTGAATATTTCGCGAACAGTGTTTCAAGAAACATTTGTCCATTTCAGATGGATTTTCACAAATTTTATAGAAGACCTTTTTAAGAATCGTCCATTGAATTTCGCATTTCGTAATAGCATTTTTTGAAGCATTAAAACGATAATCTGACAGCACCTTCGATTTCACTTTTTAATAACGTCAAACAAAAGACTGCTTTCAAAAAATCCTTGTTTTTTTCTCATCATTACTCTTTCCTTGACAGATCTTTCGAAAAATTTCATGCCATAGCATTACGACAGCAAACACCATTGTTACATTTATCTGCCCGCTGCACAAACAATTATTATATGCGCTAGTACACCATAATTTGCTAATCAAATGCAGTGCATGACCCCACCTTACATTGTCCTCCTAAATCAACGCGGGTTTCAGCACACATGAAACCCATCATTTAAAAATTCGTTCAGCAGCAACATATCATTTTTTAGGGTGTGGCGCATGACAACTAATAATGGGACTCGTTTAAGTAATAATATATGCATTATACCTGGCAATAAAGTAGTCGGATCAAAACTTCCCGGAATGTTAGTCGATTCGCCTCTGTGTTTCACAGCATCCAGCAAATCCGTCAGTTTTTTAAGCTCTTGGTGCTCCTCACCAATCTGAAAAACATTATTGTTGATTTTAGATCTCTAAAATAAACTAAATGAACATTGAAATATTTCAAAGTAATATAGTGTTGAAATGTAGATTAAAATGGGATATAACACCTTAAAGTACGATATATAGTCAACTTTACCATTCCATATGCAGAGGTCAATAACCCTCTTAGCCAATCCATGTCTTAATTACGTAGTCACGCAGCACATTAATAAGTAAAAAACGCCACCTTGGGCATGCCACGGCATGTAATATTAAAAACCTGGCTATGGCATGGCAAAATGTCACGACTGTCAACTCCTAACTAGAGCAATAACAAACTGTCGTCGTAATTGCACACGCTTTATTAATTTACAGTGGGGAAAAATGCCAATTTACCATATATCAACGTGTTGCAAGCCTTATCATTTTTCCCAAAGAATAAACACGCGTAAAAAAACTAAATTGTTGCTAGACAAACTAGTTATGGTGTTTGACATTGCTAACAACTATTGACATTTTCACGCTTGGCATTAATTGGCCATTTTATGTGGCCCTCGTGATACAACCATGTAAATACTGATGAAAAACGCGAATTTGGAACAACACTAATCTGTCATCTCGTCAGTAATTTGTCCGCCAATAATGTTTACCATCAACCAAGATTCAATAAGGAGTGAAAAGTTTGAAGTTTGACAAAAAGTATATATGCATTTGAGCCCTTTCAAAAGTTTTCTTGTGTACACAAGCTTGTCTCTAAACTAGCACGATAATATTTTCTGATCATGACACTTTCTCTCAAAATAAACACGTTTTATACACGAAATTATGTACACAATTTTATCTTACCTCGAGAAAAGCTCCTAAAACAGCAAGACCATTCTCCTTGGCAACGGCATCTTTAAAATCTTTGTACAGTTCGGTGTTCCAGTGTACCAAATGCACCTGAAATTATTAATTACGAAAATTAATTAGACTTATTCACCCCAACTATTTTAGCACATCTTGAACGGATATAATGATACATTAAACTACAGGTCACTATTTTTCGCATAAAATAAACTCTTATTTTTTATAACTCAGCGTATAATACTAACAATAATAGGAATTAGCCTAATAATTTCTAATTTAAACCCAGATTAAAATCTGCTTATTACTCTAAACATTTCAACGAAATTACAAACAATTTTGTTGTGCAATTTTTAAATGTTTAAAAAATCAACATTATCTGTAGCATACTGCATGGATACAATATATTTCACATGAAATAAAAATTGTAGTTGATGTACATTAGTATGAACTACTGTGACTCCAGACATTATTTACAATACGAATAAAATGGTAAATTGCGTTTGGGTCATGGGAGCTCGTATATAATATGCATTATTCATCGCATTAGCCATCCTAGAAATATTAATCCTACAGGGAGGGTTTAGATCCCCCCTATAAGACAGCGCTCACTCCGAATGCAAAATCCCTTTTTGGCATAACATCAAGAAACTCTTCTTGTCATCTTTTTATCCAACAAAACTACTTTTACGGAACAGAAACTCGATAAGGAACTCATTCCTGGTTGTTTTATGAAAACAAGAGCTGCATTTTATCGCTGCGCATGCGTAATCCGATTGTAGTGAGAAGAGAAAAAAAATTCAATTTGCATAAACTATTTTATGAATACAACATCCAGCGCTAGACATGAAGAAATCGTCCCATTTTATGCTAGAATCGACATAGAAACTGCGCCAAGAACATTTCTACAGCTATTTTAATAATGGACTTCATGCAGGAATTAAAACAAAAGCAATATTAAAGAAGATTAAGAAACATTACAACAAGTAGACCTATATCTAATCTAATTTTGATCAACTACATTGTTTGTAGGATTACATATAACCTACACATGAATTGCGATTATAACATCTAACTACATGTAGCCTATTATTGCACATATTATAATTTCTGAACAGCATTCATCAGTTGCAATGAAGCATTTCAGTCAATTATTTCAATCTTATCTTATCTTATTATATTAAAACGCATACGTTTATAACTTGGTTGGTTCGCATACCTGATTCCAGATAGCTTACAAAACGAGCTCAGAAAATCTTCGGCATCAATACAGCCGTCGCCATTTTTTTCCAAAACGTGTAAACATAAGCCTACACGTTGGGATGGCCAGCCGGCTTAATTTGACACTCCCCCCATTCCTATATAAAGCCCGTTTTCATCAGATGACTTCCCAACCCTTCCAACCACCAAAAGATCGACCAGAGGAGACTCCGTAGAAGCCGGGAACTTCCCCGTCAACTTGCTACGAAGCCTTGCGGAGTCGCCAACATTTTTAGTTTTGCCGTTTTGTTGCAGCATTTTTAGTTTTACAGGTATGTAGAACTACAAGTTATTCATTTCATATAGTGTTTACTAGTTTAGTCATAATTATAATGACACTTTACAGGATACTCTTCCTCCTTCTTTATACTGTAAACTTTACACATTTTAGATACGACCCGCTTGACAAACGGGATGAAACAGCACCGTAGGTGCTCTTGGTTACCCGGTTCTGTAACATTATACTAAACATAAAAGTTGATATAAAATTAACAAAATAGAGATGACTTACTTCAGCAGGATATGTTTTCCCATCCACTGTATGTTCAGATCCAGTCTTGTCAGTCCTTCCCCAGTGAAAGTGAAATTGTTCCAATTGGTATTTATGATCAAGAGGACCACCTTCAAGCACTACATGTATTAAAAAAAAAATTCTTACATCAATTTCAATAATTAATTCAGACAAATTTTGAAACAGTCTCACAACTTATTACATGTGTCTTGAACAGGAAACCCGAGAGGAAAAATCCTTACATGGATGCATAGCTATCCACAAAAATTGTATGGATACTTATGGATATCCATTTTACTTTCCCATTATTATGATATATCCCCATAAATTTAAGTCATGTTTCATGAATAATCATAGTAATTTCGTCCATTGACATGATATCCCCATAAATTTAAGTCATGTTTCATGGATATCTATAATAATTTGATCCATCTAAATGTACAAGTATATCCAATATAACTTTATCAATCATTTTGGGTATATACAAAAAATCCACTTTAATATGGATATCCATAAAAGAAATCCACTTATGGATATATGGATATAAATTAATAAAAACTCCATTAGGGATATATGGATATCCATACTAATGGATGTCATCAACCAAATCTCCATACACCTTCTTCACACCGACCAAATCAAGTGCACTGCTGTATATCAAGTATTGATCGAGTTGCGCGAATCCAATCAAGTTGTCTGCTCCACTTGATGTGGATCAAGCTTTCTGTCGTCTGCACCTCGTTTCAAAGTGGCTTCACTTTAATAGTAAGTATGTTGTCCTCCATCTTGAAATGTACATTGAAATGGTGTTCAACTTTTAGGGCGCCCTGTATATTATGGTCACGTGACCAGTTTAACTGAGTTCGGAGGTATGAATTAACATGCAAAAGTTTTGCTTGATCCACATCAGTAGATTTACATCAACGTCGGTGAGAATAAGGTGATACTATGGATATCCATATACATGTATGTATTTTTCCTCTGGGGAATGTTAAACATTTGGCCAACAGATTCTTTTGCGATGGCCCACCCCGTTACACATCGAAAAATATAAAGCCCTGATGTTATATTTCTTTGGTTGATGAAGTTGATGAAGTCCATGCATACATGTACATCACAAGCTTAAAAACAATTTTTCATTGGTTTTTGCAAATAGAATAAGTGAATTTTGCAATGGCCTTCTGTTCAATTATCGTAAAAAGGTTGAACAACTGTGGTCCAGAACTTGCTCGACATGTGATGGTCACAGTGCCATACTAGAAGCTTAATTATAACAATTGAATCGTTTTTTTATGTAAAAAAACCCTTGAATTCCTGATAATAGATTTTTATGAAATATCATTAGCAGAAATTAAAAGTTGATATGAATGGCAAAATATAGCTGTAATATCTTTAATCGACTCAATTTCCATTTTGAATTTCCGTTAAAACGCCCAACAGTAGGGCTGCATGTACATATTGAACGAAGTTTTAATATAGTAAATAGTAGGCTCCTTCACGCAAGCGCTTTTAAGCACAAGCCGGCAACGCTTTT
>JAQGCC010004719.1:0-12680 GCA_034698905.1 Xestoiulus laeticollis | reverse complement strand
CAGGAGCGCCTTATTTCAGACTCATTTTTGAGGATTTTGGTGGAGACGCGATGATACTTCAGTATCATTTTCCTCACCTCAAGTTTCAGGTTTGTGTTTGTGGGCAAATTTATTTGTGCATTAATGATACCGTATCATGAGGAGCTTGGTGGATACCCAGCTTAATGAACACCAAAACCCTTACCAGTTCCTAATGCTATTTTGATTTCTCTAAATTTCCAAAAATATTCAAAATTCTCTCATAAGATGTATCGTTGACGTTATCAAGGTTGAGAATGTCATAGTACGTGTATTATTAAAGAAACTCCGAAAAATTTGCAAGCGACTAGTTACCATCAACCGATTTACAAGTAAATATATTAGTTTGCAACATAGTTAAATAGTTTAAAATTAAAAAAAATAAATAAAAATAAAAATAAAGCGAAAAGCAGTACACAAGTATTCCATTAAATCGGTTAATGGTTTCTCGTTGCTTGAAAATTTTTTAGAATTGCTTTAATTTTCTCATAAGTTTTGTTTTTCACCCAAAACTGCATAACAAGTTTTCCTGTCTTCTGGTCTTCAGTTTAACTAAATTACATAAATAAGGGCTTTATGAACTAATATTTTAAGTGATAAATTATTAACTGTGCTGATTTATTTAACAGACCTCAACAGTTAATGTTTAACGTTAGCATCCCATTCATACGAATTTAATTTTTCAATTTTATATATTGCTCAAGCAAATTGAAATGCATGCGCAAGTGTCATTTTTAATCACATTATGTGTTCATATTTAGGTGTTTTTACTCCTTCTAGGCTAAAGAATTGGCTGGGTTGAAAAATAAGACACCAAGTGATCTATGGACTTCCGATTTGGATGATTTTATCCGTGCCCTTAATGTTAGTTTTGCATTGTTTTGTTACATTTTGGGTATTCAGATTTCGTTATAAATGTGAAGTTGTCAGAAAAGAAAATTGCAGTAGATATTACACTTTTAAACTATTTTGTATATGTATGCCTATTAGTAAATATCTAAACGTTTGAGTCGATTTGATTGAATATTAGAAAAGAAATTGTGTAGAAAAAAATATTCATAAAAATGATTTCTAAACGTTTGAGTCGATTTGATTGAATATTAGAAAAGAAATTGTGTAGAAAAAAATATTTATAGAAATGATTTCTAATTTTTTCCTTGCCATTCCTGAATTATTGGCAGAAAAAGAGAACTTTGAATGTGAAAAATATTTATTTTTAATTTCTTAAAATCTTGTGTGATGTTTTCCAATACTATCTATTTCAGAAATTTGAGAAGGATGAACGAGACAACGCTGCTGATATGAACGCTAAACTTTTTAAGAATATTGCCTCAAAAGCTGCAGGTGGCAGGGTAAAAAAATCAACTGCTATAGAAGATCATAACAAGCCATCAAAGCATGGTCGTCTAGTTGAGCCTAAGCATGAACCTGTTGAAGTAAGAAGAAAGCTTGATAGATCAACAGAGGGAAGTTCGGGTGATGGACCAATTAGAGGAAAGAAGGTAATATTTTTCTTGTTTTTGTTTTCTTGATGTTAAAAGGACATACACTAAGGTTTCGTTGATAGTGATGCGACAAGTGACTAACAGAGCAGAAAGTACAAATTTGCGTGTCTATATAAAGGACAGTTGCGTTTATTAACAATTATTGAAATGGAAAGCTAAAGAAAGAAATCAAATGAAGGCATACCTATGATGCTGTGTTACAGTGGTGCGTTGATAAGCTCTGCGAATCTTGATGACCAGATAGCTAAGCGGCGAATTCATTTCAATTTGATTTCACCGCTTTGCTCTTTGGTCAATGCGCATATTTTTTTCCTTAGCTCGCTGCTTTGCTCTTCGAGTCTCTTGCTACTTCACCATAGACTCAAAACTTCATATAAAACACCAATTCTATGTTCTCTGCACATATCTGCTTTCTCCACTCTTACCTCTCCACTATAAGTGCAACATAAGCCAGCGATTCTTAAACTTTTTTTTGTTGCGACACCCTTGTCAGGATAAAAAAATCGCGGTACCCCTTAAAACTGTTTGAATATATACTTAGGAATAGACGAAAAAAGGTACACATTTAATGCTCAGTTGTCTTTAAAAACCATAAAATTTTAGGATAAATTTCACACAATGTAATGAATGGCAAAATTTCAGTAGGCCAAAGTTTGGTAGCTCAAGTTTGAAAATAAAGTAGCAAAAACAAAAATAAACATAAACAAAGTGGGAAAAATGCAAAATGTTTTTCCGTTTGATTAAAAACCGCGAAATTTTAGGATAAACTTCACACATTGCATATAGCAAAATTCCTGTGCGTTTGTTTGCAATTCAAAATTCAGAATTAATCATTCAAAATGAATAAGCACTGCTTGTTTGAATGCTGGCTTAAGTCTAATTAGCATTTCATGATCAAGTCATGCTTCACAAAGTAAGGGTTTTTGAATACTTGCTACAAACTTGTAGGGCTTATGGTAAATATAGGTGTTGCTGGGAAAGGCTTAAATGTTTAGTTAAGATGCATGTGACAGTTAGCACATGCATCTTATCCATATTGGTGAGCATTATATTTAAAGCATGTGAAATTTGGCACATGCAGGGATTTCAATGGCATGTGTCTAATGTCACATGCCTAGTTCTTTCTATATTTAAAAAATTTAGAAAAAAGAAGTTCCAAAAAGACATGTTGTGTTGAATATTACCAGTCAATATAAAGAAGTTAAAAAAGGAAGCATTATTGTGGAAATCTTGGCCAGTCTTAGCTACTCAACCACAAAAACATTGGTCCGTCGAGCTGGATCGAGCAGCACAAGGTTAGAAATTTGAATTTTTAAGAATTCCAATGCAAGAATCTACAAGAGTGCTTCGACCAAGACAACAAAGAAGTAGTTGGTGTTCTGCTTGTCGTTCTGAACATCCAATAGAAGCCTGTTCTAAGCAAATAAGGCCTTCTACATCCCAGAGAGTGATTGTGGAACAAGAAATGGAGGACAGAAATGACCACACATCTAACATTGCATATATGAACCATAGTTCTGTGGTTTCTCACAGAGATAGAGAATCAATGAGAAGTAATGCAAGTTTAAGGCGCCTAAGACAACTTGAAGCTGAATTAGAAAGAGATGAAGCTTTATTCAGACTAGAAGAGAGAAGATTAGCTACAGAAAGAGCTTTAATTGAAAAGAAACTCCAAGTTGAATGTGTGCGAATTGAGGAAGAGTGTGCAACTGATAATGATTCAGCCTCACTGAGATCATTGCTCCATCGTCAAAGTGTAGTTTTGCCAGAACCAGAGATGCAACCTGAAGAAAGAGTGTTAAGTTGGAATGACCAACCATTTTTTGGAGAAAAAGATGACTTGACGACAAGTACCTAAGTGGTAACAGCAGAGTTACCAGCAATGAATAATGAAGTTTTAGTGACATCACAGTTACCAATTGAGGAAAATAGACCAGAAATAGGCTTAACTGAACAAGTACCTGTTTTGGCTCAAAGTGTGCCCAGAGTTTCAGCAGAGACTACGGATTCTTCGACAGTAAAAATGTGCCTTTCAAGACAAGTTTTTGGAAAAGATTTGCTAACGTTTGAAGGAAATCCTAAAGATTGGATGTGCTTCATTAAACTCACAGGTCAACTAATCTTTGCAAATTTTCTAATGATGAGAACATTTTGAGATTAGAAAACGCTTTAAAAGGAAAAGCAAGAGCTGCAGTAAGTGGGATGTTTGCTTCTTCAGACAATGTTGGAAGTATTTTAAAGATTTTGGAACGTCGATTAGGATGCGCCGACTGCATTATTGAGTGCTTAGTGCAACAAGCAAAGACAATTTCACCAGTAGCAGAAGGCCAGTGTGCACTATGGAGGCACTTAATCAGCAGAAACATCTATGAAACCCTCAACTACGGCAAGATTTGGTGGCAAAGTTGTCATCAAGTTTGAAGCTGAGCTGGGGTAAGAAAATTGCAGAAAATCCAGATGTTACTTTAAAAGACTTCGCAACTTGGCTGGAAAGAAAAGTGGATGCAGCTAGTTTTGTGACCACTCCAAAGTTTACAGTAGAGGCAAATCCAGAGAACAAGTTTACAGAAAACAAAGGTCGATTTAAACAAGCTGAAAGAGAAGCAGTTTTTACAAGTGTAGAAGCAGACAAAAAGAAAATACAAAAGTGTGGCTTTTGTAAGGATGAGGGTCATCTACGTACTAAAAAACTGCAGAAAATTCTCCAATTTGCCAATCCCGGACAGAAGTTACTGGGTACATAAAAATAGAACCTGTTTCTATTGTCTTAGTTACGGTCATCAGGTGCGAAACTGTCGCAGGAAATAACTTTGCAATGTAAATGGCTGTAACCAAAGACATCATCCATTGCTACATTGAGCTGAAAAAAGTGAATCAAAAGATGAAAAAGAGAAAGGAGAAGCTGTAGAAGTAGTAGGATATTCTGCATGTTCCATGGCAAGCAAAGTACTTCTAAGAATACTACCAGTGATGCTGAAAACACCAGAAAGTCAGCAACCAGCAAACCAATTACTCACTTATGCCCTCCTAGATGAAGCTTCTACATGCACATTAATTGATGAAAGTTTGGCAAGGAAACTAAAGTGAAAAGGAACAAGAGATCCCATCAAGCTAAAGTGGACAATGCTTCAACTTATGAGGATGTTGGCTCTCAAAGAGTGGAACTTCAGATTGGAGGCCTTGAAAGTAAAGAACTCTTTTGCATGTCGAATGTTCGAACAGTAAAAGGTTTGGATCTTCCATCACAAACCGTTGATATGAAGAAATTGGCCACAAAATGGAGTCATCTAGCTGTGCCATCAGTGCAGTCATTAAAAGGAGCTAAGCCAATGATCCTAATTGGTCAAGACAACTGGAACCTGATCATAACAATAGAAGTTAAAAAGTTCACAAGAGAAGTTCCAGCGATCTCCAGAACAAAGTTAAACTGGGTAGTTCATGGAAATTAGGAACCAACAGTAACCCCAAATGTGGAATTCACGTTCCATATCAGTCAAGCAGAGCAAGATTAAGATCTTCATCATTTAGTCAAAGAAACATGGAAGACTGAATCGTTTGGAGTCAAAGTTCCACATGAGCAACCAAAGTCCAAGCAAGAAAAGAGAGCCAAAGAGATTCTCTACAAAGTGACTCTCAGAGTTGATGATCATTGGAAATCTGGCTTGCTGTGGAAAACAGATTAGTAAAGAAGCAGCCTTTAATCGCTTAAGGAGCCAAGAAAAAAAAATAGACAAAGATCAGGTGTTTGCAAAGCAGTACTGCGAAAAGATGGAGGATAACGTAACTAAAGGTTATGCTCGTGTTTTATCACCAGTTGAAGCAATGATGGAAGGCCTAAAGACATGGTACATGCCACACTGCTGTGTCAAACAAGCCTGGCAAAATCCGCATAGTTTTTGATGCATCTGCTCAGAGTCGTGGTGCCAGTCTGAACAATTAACTTCTGCCAGGACCAGATCTACTGAATCCACTTCCAAGCGTAATTTTTAAGTGCCGACAGAAGGTGATCAGGTTTGGAGTCGATATAAAAGAGTTTTATCCTCAGGTGAGAATGAAACGAGGACATTTCGTCACAGCGCATTCTATGGCGAGGAATGGATCGAAACAAATTACCAGATACATGGGAAATCACCGTAGTCTCCTTTGGTATAGCCTGTGGTGCAGCAATTGCACAAGAAGCAAGAAACAGAAATGCTCAGGAGTTTGAAAAAGAATTTCCAGAAGCTGCAAAAGCCATAATCAAGCGTTATTACGTAGATGATTATTTCGACAGTTGTGACACTGAGGAAGAAGCTGTACTACTCATACAAGATGTTATTGAAGTGCATCGTAGAGGAGGATTTCAAATTCAAAAGTGGATTTGTAGTTCAACTGATGTTTTAGAACGTATTCCAAAAAATCTTCGTGGTGAGCAAGGAAAAGATTTAAACACAAAAAATGAGATGACTACTGAAAAAATGCTTGGATTGCACTGGATTACAAATGCAGATGTTTTTTCTTTTAAGACTGAATTTCAAAAAGTTCCAGAAGAAGTTTGACTAGGAGGTGTTAAAGACAGTTATGTCAATTTTTGATCCGTTGGGTTTTGTTGCACCAATTGTTGTCAAAGCAAAGATTCTACTACAAGATGGAATAATCTTCCTAGTGATAGCGTAAACTCATTTCAAATTTAATTTAACAATGATGATGTGTTAGTCGCTACTGACGTAGGAGATTTGTCCTGAAAATGGGTACGAACCCCCCTACCAAATGGCATTTGTTTGCTGACTGTAGGGTACTGAGTTGAATTGAATTGAATTGAAGATATTTGGAGTCTAGGCTTTGGTTGGGATGATCAACTGAAAGGAAAAACTAGATAAGTGGATGAAATGGCTGACATAAGTGGGAAATTTACAACAAGTGAAAGTGCCCCAATGCTATTCAACTTTACATGGAGCACATGTAAAAAGAGAATTGTATGTCTTCTGTGATGCAAGCGAAGATGCCTTTGCTGCTGTAGCATATTTTCGGGTCACAAAAGAAGATAAAATTCAAACAGCAAGACGTTGCAGCTAAGACCAGAGTGGCACCTTAAAAACCAATGTCTATCCTACGGTTAGAACTTCAAGCAGCTTTAATGGCAAGCCGACTAACTGACACGATCAAAAAAGAACATGAATTTAAAATTGATGAGACTCAACTTTGGAGTGATTCAAGAACAGTTTTATGTTGGTTGCGTTCAGATGCACGTAATTTCAAGCAGTTTGTGGCTTACAGAGTCGGTGAAATTAAAAAACTGTCACAAGCTGGAGATGGATTCCGACAAAAGAAAATGTAGCTGATGAAGCGACACGTGATCATCAAGCCAATGATATATCTATGTCCAGTAGATGGTTCAAAGGACCGAAATTTCTGTGTCAACCAAAAAAAAGATTCAGATCAGAAAGATTCAGATCAGGCAAGATGGAACAAAAGAATTTGGAGCTAAAATAAGAATTTGTAGCAACCACCTTAAAGCAAACATTACCAGTTTGTTTGCCTGATGTCAACAGATTCTCTTCCTGGAAACGACTGATGCGAGCAACTGCATGGTTACAAAGATTTATTCAAAAGTTGAATAATAAAAACCAAAGAAATAAATGGAGAGGTGAATTAGAAATTATAGAATTAGAATAATCTGTAAAGTTATGATGGAAGAAAAGTCAACAGCAAGACTTCTCAGAAGAGCTAGCTGCATTTGGTCAAGGAAAGTTGCTGCCATCCACTAGTAAAATTATTATGTTATGGCCTTTTTTGGATCAAGAAAGTGTTATTAGAGTTAACAGCCGAACACAACAAGCTTCTCAGTTGTCCAACATGTCTAAGTTCCCAGTGATTTTGAACCCAAAAAAACAGATTTACAAAACTGTTAATCAAAGATTACCATGAAAGAGCTAACCATCAAGGAACTTAGACAAAAATATTGGATCCTCAATTTAAGAACAGCAGTTAGAAGCACATGGAATGAATGTCAACTTTGCAAGATTTCACGTGCCAAGCCAAAGCTGCCAGAGATGGGTTTGCTGCCAAAATGCCTCCTGGAGGATGGAGTTTCATTTTTTGAAACAACAGGAATGGATTATTTTGGCCCAATAAAGATCACAGTCGGAAAGCATCAGGAAAAAAATATATGGTGCACTCTTCACCTGTATGGCAACTAGAGCTGTACATCTGGAGATTGCAGAATCTCTTTCAACAGAATTGTATATTAATACAATTCGACGCTTTGAAAATATACGAGGTTTCCCAAAACTGATTCTTTCGGATAACGGAACTAACTTTCGAGGAGCGAGTATAGGGTTAAAAAAGGCAATCAAAGAATTATATCAAGCTAAGTTGAAAGCTACACTCGCCCTAAAAGAAACAGATTGGAAGTTTTTGCCTCCTGTATCTCCACACATGGGTGGATGTTGGGAGAGATTAATACAATCTCCAGATGTACAGCTCTAGTTGCCATACAGGTGATGAGTGCACCATATCTTTTTTCCTGATGCTTTCCGACTGTGATCTTTATTGTGCCAAAATAATCCATTCCTGTTGTTTCAAAAGGTGAAACTCCATCCTCCAGGCGGCATTTTGGCAGCAAACCCATCATCATTCAAAATGAATAAGCACTGCTTGTTTGAATGCTGGCTTAAGTCAAATTAGCATTTCATGATCAAGTCATGCTTCACAAAGTAAGGGTTTATGAATACTTGCTACAAACTTGTAGTGCTTATGGTAAATATAGGACTTCATGAAGGAGTGGTTGATTGTGGATTCAAGTCTTGACTATAAATTGTAATGCAAACCTCCTCTATTGAACATTTCTGAAGTTCCGATTTGCAATATTCTAAATAAGTGTATTTCAATTCATATCATAAATGCTTCTGATTTTTGTTAAAAATGAAATGGCCAATACTTTTTTTTATCATGTAAACGTTTAGTTTGACCAATGAATCTAGATGTCAGATCTATGACCATAAATAAATTTGTTGTACAGTGAAAGCTCTACAACGGGCAGTCACGGGATCAACATAGTTGCCCGTTGCAGAGGGGTGTTCTTTGAGGAGGGGTTAACATTTTTTTAAAGCAAAATGGTTAATTTGCTTTTTTTTAAAATAACAATAGGACCCTATAGGTAATCGTTATAAAAAATAGATAGAATAATGTGATATAGCACACATGATGTAATACTAATTATTATGGACTTTTAAGTCAAATCTCGTGAGAAAATTGAAAACCGGTCTAAGTGAAATAACCCTAAATGTTCACGTAGAAGTAAATTTATCCTTGTTGGACAAAAAAATCAGTTGCATCCGTCGTTTAGAAATGTGTGTCATGTAGTAAAGGGGTACGAATACGCGGTTTTCCTATACTTCATGGCAGGGGAATTGCAAAATTGTCAATAAGGAGAGGGGTTTCACTGTATATCTAATCATTTAATTTGTAACATTTGTAGATCAAGGAAGAATCTTCCAATACAGACTCTCAAGGGGATGCTGACGGAAACGTTTCTGGTGAAGAGGTGAAGCCCCTTTTGGAAAGGATTGGCCGAAAGAAAGCTCCAGCAAAGCCCAAGGAGAAAAAACGTGAGGATAATTTAACTATTTCACTATTTTTTATGTTTGTGTTTTTTTGTTCAATTTTTAGTACATTGTATTAGGTACTTGGGAATTGAGAATGCATTTTCTAGATCAGCGGTTCAGACACTGTTTTCGCCGGGACACCCTTGTTGGGCTAAAAAGCTCTTAAAGCCTTTAAAACGGTTTGAATATTTGTTAAAAGTAGAAAAAACAGGGCAAATTTAATGCTCAGTTGTCTTAAGACGGGTCCTTAGCCAAGCGCACATGGCCGAATTCGGCAAGAGTAGACGCTTCTCCAAGCAGAGCTCGCCAAACATTTTTCAAGCAGTGTCAGTAAAACCGAAAAGATGAAATGTTCGTGTGCGCATTGTTCATTTTGGACAGAAAGTGGTGAAATGGAATAATTGATATTCTGGAATAAGTATCTGCATTTGGAATTAAGGCAAATGGAAACAAAGTAAACATGATGAACCGGAAGATTGCAATGCATTTTGTTTGCGTTGTTCGTTGCTTTTTTGTTCAGCTTGCTTGGCTCATTCAGCAAATTCGGTAACTCAGGTGTGGACGTGCCTTTAAATGCAATGAATAAAACTTTTTGGATGAATTTTTCATTATTTCCTGTTGTTGCTGTGTTATAAAAACGGTTTCTATTCAGCTGTTAAATTGCTAAATCTTAGTGACAAATAAATATTATCGCGGCACCCCTGGGATACGCTTGCGGTACCCATTTTGAGCACTGCTGTTCTAAATCAGTGTTTTTCAAACTTCAAATTTGCAGAGCACTAAAAGCGTTGTTCATAATGATGAGGTTCCCACAACCTGGAATGTCAGAGAATTTGAAAAAGGCATGTAAAAACCTGGATAATCAGGGAGCTTTTTAAATTTATCCTGGAATATTTCTAATCAAGCCTATCATGATAAAAATATTCCATAAACTTGTTAAACTATGATTAATAAACATCATAAAAAAATTAGTTTTAAGATATTAACTTTATATTCTCTCAGCAGTCTATCAATTCAATATTTACATCACATTTCCTCAGAAAATGAGCCGAGACAAAAATGAATGACATGATGGGAGCGTCCATAAACCTCGTGGATACCAGGGGGGAGGTGGCGGGGTCGAAAAAATCCACAAAAGTCCACATGGGGGGAGGGGGAGGGGGGGGGTCAAAGAATATCCACGTGGATTTTTCTTCAATGCCACAAATTTATTTTTTACGAGCAGACGATGATTTAGTACTCTCCACTAAAATGAACACCACTAGAATTTGTAGAACGAGCAGACGATAATTTACTCAGTTACAGGACTCAGTATTAAAATTTCGTTAAACTTTGATTAATTTTTGAATTTAACGATCAACAACGTAGGAAAAAAACAGTAGTCCACGTGGACAGGGGAGGAGGGGGGGGGGGGGGATATGTGCTGAAAATGCACACTAGTCCACAAGGGGGGGTTACATTTTCCTAAAAATGTGTCCACGAGGTTTATGGACGCTCCCATTAGCCAATGCAAAAAAAAAACCTTATGCACGTTTGTTTTATTATAAATTATAAATAAAAATATACAAATAAATGGGAAAAACTGAATAAACAGGTTTTCTTTTTTGGTTAGTCAATTTGCTAAAAAAATGGTCATTTATGCCAAAATATTTAAACTTTTTAATTTTTAACAATAGTAAATATATTGGCATTAACAACCATTTTTCATAAACATTTCAAGCAAATTTTCATAAAATTAGCTTTAAACGATCAATTTTCAATAATTTAATTGTCCAATTTCGATGAATTTAGTTTATAAAAATAACAATGAAAACAAACTTATCATTCGATTTGCCATAGCGCGCTGCTACGAATTGCATATGGATGTTCCTGGCCACTCGATGGCGCCACTGGCATTTTTTTGGCATACAAAAAAGCGAAGCTTGCATACTGGTTCACCCATATACTGTGATGGATAGTCCCTGCAGTGAAAAAATCCCGATGTAGATTCAAACTGGTCAAGATCTTAGTTCCCAAGGTCGCTACTTCGCGAGTCAGTATTCCGGTGGGTGCAGGCGGGAAAAATGTTAATTTTTGCACGTAAATTTAATTTTCACACAAATTGGCACGGTACTTAAGGGTCTTCACATCGAAAGCGGACGGATGGCCAGATGCCGCGTCTCTACCTATAGAACCAATAGGGTTACTCAGTGGAGTCATCATACATCTGCGATTTCATATCATTTCGTAAAAGGCAACCGGTTAACCAGCCACCTGAACAAAACAGCCACCTGATTGGCTGAATTCCTCATGCGTACCTCCATATGAGCAATGGGTCAATCAGGTGGCTGTTTTAGGCCACGTGATTTAATGCATTTCTAAGCAACCAGTAGCCTTTTACGAAATTATACGAAATCGCAGATGTACGACGCGCAAGTTAACCTGAGTACCCTTAATATGACATACAGACGTCGCAACATATTAGGGGTACTCAGTGGAGTCATCGTACATCTGCGATTTCGTATCATTTCGTATAAAGCCCCCTTCGCACCGCACGCAAATCACTGCCGACGCTTTTGCGGTCGACTGCGGTGGGGCCGAATATGACGTCGGCGCATGCGTATGTGAAATGCGGCGGCGTTGAGGCCGACGCTAAAAAGCCGCCATCTTTGATTAATGGCTCGCCTTATTTCAAAGATGGCTGCCGGCGCACACGATACAAATCTACCTGGATGTCCACCTAGTGGCAAACGTGATAACTATTTTTCCGTCACGTGTGTGAATGCCGATCTCTCGACGTAAAGGATAGCGGTGATTTATGGTGAGTGATTCGCGTGGCCCAAAACAGCCACCTGATTGACCCATTGCTCATATGGAGGTACGCATGAGGAATTCAGCCAATCAGGTGTCTGTTTCAGGCCACGTGATTTAATGCATTCTTGTCAACCGGTTAAATGGTTGCCTTTTATGAAATAATACGAAATTGCAGATGTATGATGACTCTACTGAGCACCCCTAATGTCATATCAAAAAATGTCCCTAAAAAATAGTAATTATATATGAATTTGACCATACATGTTTCCATATGGTTATACCTAATTAAGTCCATGGATAGACCTATATATAGGGGTGATATAAGGGTAAAACCAGGTGAGATGCCCCATTGGTACAGATATGATTCAATGACGTCAATTTTGGTCGTGCATACTAAAATCTTGAGTGCACATGCCATTGCATGCACAAATAATTAGACAATCCTTGAAGTAATCTATATAAATGTTGTTTTTTTTATTAAAATTTGCTGAAAAGTTTTTGACCATGTATGAATATAAAAAGCACATATGACTGCCTATTTAACTGCAATAACAGATTTTTATAACTATACAGGGTGTTTTTGAACTTATTGTACAAAATCAAAATGGAGACCTAGGGTGCCAAGCCAGTGGCGTACCTAGGAGGGAGGGGGGCGGAGGGGGCGGTCCGCACCGGGCGGCACATTTTTTGGGGCGGCATTTTTTTAGGTTTTAGATGACGGCGGCTAAGTAGCCTCAGTGACCGAGAGTGACCAGGGTTTTGAGCCATGAAGGGGCGG
>JAQGCC010004718.1:0-12680 GCA_034698905.1 Xestoiulus laeticollis | reverse complement strand
ATCATGCAGTAGCTACAAAAATACTGCATTTTTATCAATTTTTATTTTTGTATTATAACAAGTAGTTTTTTTAAAAGCTAAATGGCTAAATGGTAGAAATACTTGGCTATATGGCTAGTGACGTCATGCAACACCAGCCAATCAAAGAGCGTTTTTATCTTTGAGACAGGTTGCATTAAATTCCTATAAATATTACCTGACATTTCATTACAAATTACAATTTAAATTTCTGGCCACTAAAAATGGATTTCAAGTATTATAGTGAAAAATAGCTTATTATAAGAAAATAATTGCAAATGGATAATAATAAATATATTGAAAATATCCATGTTATTGTAAATTTATTAAATTACTTTCAAAATAATGAATTATTTTCTAAAATTATCAATTTTGAGAACATTGTACATGTATTGCAATGGTAAAAAGTCCACCAGGGAGTGCTGCACTGGAATAAAGCTTCATTAAAATACATGTACTCACACTAACCCTTTGAATTATATTTCTGAGCAATAATCATTACCAAAGAACTACTAAACTTATTACAATCTCCACCACGAGCTTTTGTCATTGCAAAGAATATATTAATCTGAAATTATTGCATCTAACCAAAGTTTATTGCATTTTACATGTATATTGATATTATTTTTATGAAGAGATAAGGGAGGAAGAATTTGTCAGAATTTTATATTAATATTCTCAAGGTCAATGGTAATAGTTACTGAAAACACATATCAATGCTGATGATTGTTTGCCAACCAACAAGCAAATATTAATTACCATACTTATTGAAACACATAAAACCCACAAGATGGAGAGGTGGAGTCAATCATGGAAATCTTAACATTCTTCGGTCAAACTTTGAAAACAATGAACAAACTTTTATTTATTTAGATGAGAAAACCTGCCTAAATTTTAATCTCATTGGACGACACCGCATATCCAGGGCAGAATGGGGAATATCACGTCAAGGAAGGAAGAAGAGCAAGATAAAAAAAACTCAAAAAACAATTGGGCTACCAGGCTTCGTGAAACAAGTATAAAATCCTAGCAGTGAAACAAAAAGCCAACACTGTTGTCACGCAATAAGTTTTTGTAAGAAGCCAACAAAGTCATGAGTTCACCGTATATCAAATCAAGTCTAGCATTGATATGCATAGCATTCATCTTGCCAGAAAGTGATGGTGCAAAAACATCATACAGTGGGTGAGTTATTCATAAGCTTTTTTTTCATCAAAATTATATCAACATTCATCAGTCTTTTTTTAATTGGTAAATTCGTAAACAATAATTGTAATTAAATAAATTTTTGAGTTTATCCCATAGTTTTCAATTAGTTTTGTGGATTTCAAATTATTTTTTTAATCTCAGGTTATTATAAATGTATATCACACTTATCAATAATCACAATTATCAATAACAAGAAATAACTACTAATAAATAATTAGAAATTATTTCAAATTTCGCAAAATTCTGTGGACCACACACACTATTCTGAAACCTTTAAAATATAAAAAAAAAGTTGCTGCTCCCATTATTTCACTTGAAACTTTTTAATTGCTCCCTAAAAGGTTTTTAAATTAAAAGAAGGCGGATGCAGGTCATACTGGGTTAACGGCATTTCTTGTATAAATTAAACCGATTTTTCAAAACTAAAACCATGTCAATTGAGCAAACCAAGGGTCACGTCAGGCCAAATCGCTGTGAGGGGCAACACTATCACTACGAACTTTATGTATATTAAGTGGACGATTTTGATTACAACTTAAATATATCAAACAATTTTTTTTGGTGTATATTTTAGATACAAAGTGTTTCGCACATATCCACAAACTTCAGATCAGCTGGCCAAATTGAGATGTTTAGGAAACAGTGTTGGCAATGTAAGCTGGGCATTTGATTCTTATTGAATTAAATAACCATTGTATAACCATTTATACATTGTTTATAAATTTTAGCTCGATTTTTGGTCAGAACCCAAAATCCTCGGACGTACGGTGGATATTATGGTACCACCTAGTCAATTCACCAGAGTGGTTAACCATTTTCAACAAAATACACTGCCGTTTGATGTAATGGTCGAAGATGTCCAAAGGCAAATATGATTTAGTAAAGGGCACGTTTTTAAATGTTTTCCCACCAGAATGAAACATGAGTTTTACGTTTTTAAACTAACACGAACGGTTAAAAACAACAATATAGCGACAAAGAAAAATGTAAATATTAGAATTGATGACAGTGACCTTATTCCAAGGTGTAAAATATTCAACATAAATATAGTTGGTGAAGACATGCAATTTAGCACATTGATCACCAGTTTTGCAGAAACAAGTGCAAATTACCGAACTGCAATTTTGGTGGTAAAACATAGAGAATCTGCCTGATTTTTGTTTTCATTATTCTAATAATTATTCTTAATTTTAATAAGTTTGGATAAAAAATTCATTTACAGTTTAATAGACAGACAGTTAGCAGAAGATGACCTTACGCAAAGAGCATCCAGACCTTATTTTGCATCTCATAATGGTATAATGTCCTGGTCGCAGTATCATCGCTTAAATGACGTAAATAGCCTTAATAAATGCGTATATTATATAGCAATGGGCATTTCATCTAAACTTCTATTTAAGATTTACATGCCATGGTTATTTTGCCGCGGCTAATATTCAAAATAGACCATTTTTAGAATAATATATTTTTAAAAACTGCATTTTGGATGAAAATGGCGCTTAATTAACACAACCAAACCATAGAAGTATTTTACATTCAGATACATAAATACATGGATGATTTGCAAGCAAGATATCCTCAAGTAGCACAAGTGGCAACCATAGGAACAACATACATGAATAATCCTTTGAAAATAATAAGGGTAATCAATTTTTGTTTATACAATGTATTTCATTCTAATGCAGCGTCCTAACCGTTCTAAAGAATTTCAATTTCGTATTTAATGCAGTTGGGAACAGCACGAAATACGAGGAAACCAGCCATTTGGATCGATGGCGGAATTCACGCTCGGGAATGGATTTCTCCGGCAACAGCAACTTATTTTATCGAACAATTAATTACCGGCTATGTTAGTAACAATTCGGTGATTAGAACATACTTGGATAATTTGGACTTTTTCATCTTACCAGTGGCCAACCCAGATGGCTACGAGTATTCGCATACGAACGTAAGTTTCGGCGTTAGCTATGTTATAGTAAAGTTGCGGCTATGATGGAGTAGACATGCAATTTGTAAAATTGGATTGCCATAACTCTAGGATGCTGCTGCGTGTTATAATGTTTCCTGAAAAAAATTTTAAAATCATCAATTTTTTATTCCTATACCATTAGAAAACAGCTTTAACTTCACACAACTACAATATATGATCCTAAAATATAAAATTCTGCATTTTCAGTCCCGTATGTGGAGGAAAAACCGTTCATTTTCAGGGGGAATTTATGGAATTTTCTGTCGAGGAGTGGATCTCAATCGCAATTTTGGCTTTCATTGGAACCGTGAGTGCCATCCTACAAAAAATCATTAATGTGCAAGGAACAAAAACAGAGATTTTCTATTCAAGAATACATGTATGTAATCTATCTGTTCTACTGTTTGACATTACTAGAGGGTGGTGCCAGCAACATGGCCTGTGCTGAAAATTATGCCGGTCCAAAAGCCTTCTCTGAAGAAGAATCCAAAGCCATTGGCAAATTCGTCTTGAGTCAAAAAGAATACATCAAGATTTTCATCACTATGCATTCCTACGGCCAGTTTTGGATGACCCCATGGGGTTACACCTCTGAATTACCCGGTGATTACCAAGATCTGGTAAGCAAGATTTAAAAAAAAACATGTCTGAACTCGTCTTTCCATATAGAAAGTTAATTTTATTGTGATTTCATCATGTTTGAAATTATATAGTATACATTTTTCATGTGTACACTGTATGTCTCTTATTTATGCAATTTTCTAGTTTTAGAAAGGAATGTGAAGAATATCAAACAATAGATAAGCGCATTATTTTCGTCCTATTTTGAAACTATTTCCTTAAAATTTCTTTTTTATTTTGTTACTAATGACAAAATCTGATTTTAAAATAATCGCTATAAATACAAAGTTTTTCTACCGACAAACCTCAATACTTGACCTACTAATTTAGGGCGTACTTTCATGTTAACAAAATTCGCTGTCTGCATTGTATTCAAAACAAATTGTTCCTATTCTAAGTTATGTTAATTCTCGTAAAAATGTAAGTTTTGAATAATAATTTCACTGTTTTATTTCACTTTATAGGTTGCCCTCGCTAGTAAGGGTGCCAGGGCTATTCAAGCTGTCCACGGGACATCTTATATTGTGGGATCTTCCACGAATGTTTTATGTGAGTCACATATCTAAGTGACCAATTGATCAACTCAACTCAAACTTCAAATTTTAACCCATTTTCCTATTATTCTGACAGACACTGCATCAGGTGGATCTGATGATTGGGCAAAAGGTGGAGCTGGCATTAAATACTCATACACCATGGAATTAAGGGACAAGGGACGTTATGGATTTTTTCTACCGAGTAGTCAAATAGTATCAACTGGACAAGAAACTTGGGAGGGAATAAAGGTTATGGTTGATGCACTAATCAATGGACTGAAATAAAACACAATATTGCATCATTGATGTCCTAATTCAAGAATCATAATACATTACGATCATTGGAAGAAAATTATCAGTCAAAACTCATAAGTCAACAATTTTGCTGAAGTTTACACAAAAGTACAAATATTTTAAAAAGAAAATTACAATGTACAAGCTTAGGTAATAACTTGTACCTATTACAGTTGGAATTGTCGGTGGAACAGAAAACCGATTTTTTTTAAAAAACATGTTTTGTTGCAAGATTAAAAAACTGAAACATGAAATCTAGATTTCCTGAAAAAATTCTCATGTAAATATAAATACCTAAATAGTTAATATAATGTTATTAAACGTTTGCTTCCATTATTTCTCTGACTTTATTCCAGTTTTACAGCAAAATTTTCCCTAATCGATTGACATTCTGGTAATTGAAATGAAATAGAAACATAAACGAAAATTTATTTCAAAAATTTGAAAAATAATTATATAATGAATGTTTGAACTTGATCTCGAGCATCAATATTTAATTTTTAATTCGAATATCCCACAAAGCTTCATTGAAAAAGTGGTGTTTGTTCATTGTTGAAATCAATGCAACACTTGTTTCAAAATTTTGCAACCTGCTTTTATTCTGCAAAATGTCTCCTATTATAAATGTGAACATGTAATTGATTTAATTTTCGTCTTCATAATTTCGTGACATGTCTGGACACCAAGTTAGACTGTCTACGATGTAAAATTACACTGGCATAGACGATCATGACCAATTTGTGTAACCAAATCGAAAGGGTTAGACGGGAGTTAAATTTTATTTCATATCAGCAATATTAATCAAATAACTTAGAAAAGTGACAGAAGGTTAAAAGGGCCACCATCCCCAAAAAAAAAAAAAAATTAATATAAGCAAAAGACATGCGTGCTTTTAATTTTTTCAGCAAAAATTTTATGGCAAATAATAAAAATGGACTTTAAAACTATGAAGTCTAACATGTGTTGTAAATGAAAATTACATTTCACCATCAATAAAATCGTTTCTACGAAGTAATATAGATTGCCTGAGACACTTCCTGAATGGTAGCACTACTACATCTAGTGTTTTAGTGATCTTACAAAGTAATAAAATGTTTCTAAATGGGATAAAGTCATTACTCTTTCTGGATACATTTCCAGACCAAAAGTATCTTTCGGCATTTTTTTTAATATAATGATCATTAAATTTACAACTACAAAACTATACTAGAGGCATAACCAAGTCGAGATGCTTTCATTTTCGAAGATTCAACAGGTCGAAGAGCATGCATAATCTGCACGAAATAGCTGCACACATACTCGTTTTGTGCTTTATTTGCAGTGGCACATATGGAAAATGTCCAGAAAGAGATACAACTCAGAAATTTACGGAAAATCTTGAAAACAATCAAAAGAAGGTAAGTTTACGATATAGATTTTGTAATTTGAAAATATTGCTTCAATTTAATTAACATATATAGAACTTATAGACATAATGCTGCTACATGTATATTAACTTAATGCTCCAGAAAAATACTACAAGTTTAGAAATAGTTGAATTATATAACGAAAACTATTTATTTTATAATTTTTATTTGAATAGGATTCAAAAAGTAACATTGTCAACTTAAACCATCCAGATGTAAACCACTTGGAACTTCTTAAAAATGTTCTCCAAGGTAAGATCAATTATGCATAGAACACTACAATATTTTTATTATTACAAATCAATGATTAATTCTGTCAACATATCAAGCCATATAATGTATTTCGAAATGATTGTGTAATAATCGTTCTATTAATCTATAATAAATTATAATTATACATAAACATACGTTTAAAATTATTACACATCTTAAATACACGTGTACTAACGTTTACGTAACATTGCTTGAAAAAATGAAATTAATACGATAATTTTGCACTAAGTCAATAGAGGGATTGGCAGGTTTTCTTTAATCTTCACGAGAACGATAACCACACTAGCACGCATGCGCATCAATAAGCTATGCACCGTAAAAGTCGTTATGTTCCTCAAAGACGTTGTGGTATCACGTTACACTTATGAAATTGTCGTCTCCCCTCAACCACAAACCCATTAACGTCGTCCCCACACATGCGCATTGGCAAAAAAAACAGTGCTGCCAATGTCGTCAAGCTTAAAGGAAACCTGCTCAATCCCACTAATATCTTCCATGAAGAAGAGACTTGTACTTATGGCTGACAATATTTATAACAGATATTTTTTCGAAATTTTAATTCTGAAACTTTCTTCCACGGCTTTAAGGTTCCCTATGGGGGAGACGGTCACTCCCGAAGAACCTCCGTAGAAGCTATAGCCATTATGAACACCAAAGTCAAACAGTGGGATACTTTGGCCACGAAACCGTGACAGTGAACAACGCCAGTGATCCTCACTCCATCAACTCTATAAAAAGCAATCGGTATGCTCGGCAGTCTATTCAGCCGTACGCAGACAACGGCGACTACGAAAGATCAATCCATAGTACGGCTTCCAACGGAGGAACCTCCGGAATCATCCGAAGTCCTTATTATGGCAGTCCCTATTACTTTGGTGGTGGTGGTGGCTTTGAAGCAAGAGGTCAATTTGGCTCGAGCAACGCCCAGGTCCATGATAGTTACAGAGGACATCCTCCATCTAACACCGGAGAGCCCACGGATGTCCAATCCCAATCTGGTTTTGGTATGGATCCGAGCATAGCACCACAATCTGTAATCTTACCACGGCAGTACGATGCACAGTTAGCAAGCCAGAGTTTACCAAGTGGCCATGAAGAGATGGGCGGCAGTTCCTCCCATAGCAAGATACGCTATGACACCAACAAGGCAAATGCCGATGCAACAGCCCATGGAAATTTCGGTGGTGCTCAAGCTCAGACACGTGTTCAAGGCGCTGCTTCCCACGGTGGGACATTTGAGGCCAAGGCCCACACAGGGTTTGAGCATGGCTCGGTCCAAAGCCATGTACAAGGTGAGCAGCAGAAGACACTGTCATCAGCCGGATCACATGTTACCGGGGTGTCACAATCTCAAACTGAAGTCCAGATGGATAATTCGGATCGATTAGCCCAAGCAAGAGCACATGGATCCTCACCTCAAGGCAGCTTCACGTCTTCGGTGCAAGGAGGTCAGCGTACGGGTCAGGCCAATTCGAGAGCAAATGGTCCAGGTCAAACATCTAGTTCGGTTCAGATGGAATTAACCGAGGTGCAAGCCAGGCAGCTTGAAAACAGTAATAAGTTTGGAGAAGGACAAGAAGTATCAGCTATGGCACAGGGTGGTTATCTAGCTGGGCAATCCCAAACACATATCCGGGGAAATAGTTCTCTTAGTGCATCGGCCCAAAGTTCATTTGGGGATATGAATAACGGATCCACGGCACCTTCTGCAACAGTCCTGGCTAATGGAACAACCGTAATCGATGCTACGGGTGATGTACAAAGGGACACCTTGAGCCATGATCCAGGAGTAGGCCTACCGCAAGCCAATTTCTACAGCCAGTTATCGCCTCAGACTATTGAACAAAATCCATCATCAGCTTCAGGCGTACAGAACAAACCAGAAATCTTTGGGCATCCCACACCAACTTCAGGAGCATACCCAGCCAGTTTTACAAATCCACAAGAACCTCTAGTGCAACCTGAGGGGCAATATCCCCAAGGGATATCGGCACAGTATCGTTCAAGGAAATCAAAATCGGGCAAATATCCACGGTCGGCTAATTTTAAGCAATATAGCCCTGCAAATCAAGGATCGCAATCAACCAAATTCGGACAATATCCAGGAGCTGGAGGAATCCCAGGACAATATCCAGGAGTAGGAGGATCCACAAAACAATATCCAGGAACAGGAGGATTACCAGGACAATACCCAGGAGCAGGAGGAATACTAGGGCAATATCCATTATCTACAATAGGTGCTACAGGAGGGCTAATAGGGCAATACCCAGTATCTAAAACAGGAACATTACCTGGTCAATACCCAGGAACAGGAGACCAAAAGCAATACCTAGCAGCTGGCGTACAGGGGCAATATCCATCAACAGGGCAACCAGGGCAATATCCAGGATCCAAAATAGGAGGACTGCAAGGGCATTATCCAGCAGCTGGAGGGGCAGGGCAATATCCATTAACAGGAGACCCAAAGCAATACCTTGCAACTGGCGTACAAGGGCAATATCCAGTATCCAAAACAGGAGGATTACAAGTGCAATATCCATCAACAGTTCAATCAGGCCAATATCCAGCAGCCGGAGGAGCAGGGCAATATCCAGGATCCAAAACTGGTTTACAAGGGCAATATCCAGCAGCCGGAGGAGCAGTTCAATATCCATCAACACTAGACCAAAAACAATACTTAACAACTGCAGTACAAGGGCAATTTCCAGTATCCAAAACAGGAGGATTACAAGGGCAATATCCATCAACAGTACAATCAGGGCAATATCCATCAACAGTACAATCAGGGCAATACCCAGAAGGCGGAGGAGGAGGGCAACATCCACATTCCACACCAACATTCCCACTAACAGGAGTGTCAGGTCAATACCCATCAACCGGAGTGTCAGGCAAATACTCACCAACAGGAGTACCAGGATACCCAGCAACAGGGGTATTAGGACAATACCAACCATTAGGAGTAGCAAGATACCCGGTAACGGGGGTAACCGGGCAATATCCATCAACAGGAGGGCTAGGACAATACCCATCAGCAGGAGTGTTAGGGAAATTTCCATCTAAAGGAGTAACAGGGCAACATCCAGCAACAGGATTACCAGAGCAATCTCAATCAACAGGAAAACTAGGGAAATACCCAGTAACAGGAGTATCAGGTCAATACCCACCAACAGGAGTACCAGGATTCCCATCAACGGGAGTAGCAGCACAATACCCATCAACAGGTGTGTCAGGACAATATCCACTAACAGGAGTACAAGGAAAATTCCCAACCACAGGAATAACAGGGCAACACCCAGCAACAGGAATACCAGGATTCCCATCAACGGGAGTAGCAGCACAATACCCATCAACAGGTGTGTCAAGACAATATCCACTAACAGGAGTACAAGGAAAATTCCAAACCACAGGAATAACAGGGCAACACCCAGCAACGGGAATACCAGGATTCCCATCAACGGGAATACCAGGATTCCCATCAACGGGAATACCAGCACAATACCCATCAACAGGTGTGTCAGGACAATACCCACTAACAGGAGAACAAGGAAAATTACAAACCACAGGAATAACAGGGCAACACCCAGCAACGGGAATACCAGGATTCCCATCAAGAGGTGTGTCAGGACAATATCCACTAACAGGAGTACAAGGAAAATTCCCAACCACAGGAATAACAGGGCAACACCCAGCAACAGGAATACCGGGATTCCCATCTACGGGAGCACCAGCACAATACCCATCATCAGGTGTTTTAGGACAATACCCACTAACAGGAGTACAAGGAAAATTCCCAACCACAGGAATAACAGGGCAACAACGAGGAGTGGGAGTTCCGGGGCAATATCCATCAACAGGACAATTAGAGAAATACCCATCAACAGGAGTGGCAGGTCAATACCCACCAACAGGATTTCCTGGACAACAACCAGCAGTGGGAGTAATAGGGAAATATCCAACATCAGGAGTGTCAAGTCAACACCCGCCAACAGGATCAATAGGGCAATACCCATCAGTCGGAGTAACTGGACAATTCCCAGCCACAGGAGTAACAGGGAAACAACAAGCAGCAGGAGTGCAATGGCAATATCCATCAACAGGAGCATCAGGGAAATACTTACCAACAGGATTACCAGGGCAATATCCACCATCTGGAGTTCCAGGGCAATATCCACAATCAGGATTACCAGGGCAATACCCACCAACCGGAGTACCTGGAAATTTCCCTTCTACAGGAGTTGCAGGGCCACATCCAGCATTAGGAGTACAGGGGAAATACCCACTAACAGGAGTTCCAGGAAAATATCCACAGACGGGAGCAACAGGCGTAGCAGGACAATACGCAACAACAGGAGCAACAGGACAATATCCAGCCTATATACCAAAAGCTGGCGTTATGCCAGGACAGTATCCTTCAGCAGGCACAACTTCCGGAAGCCCTCTAGCAGTATCAAAACCTGTCCAATACTATCCAGGGGGAACAACAGGGCAATATCCTTCATTTGGGAAACACAGCCAATATTCACCACTGTCGGCAGTAGGACAATATACCCCACAAAACATAGGGCAATACTACTCAAACACATATGGAAAATATCCTCCACAACCTGCAGCACACAATATCTTCCCGGCAACACAGCCTTCATCTACCACATCAAGTGGTTCCCAAGCGGCAAACGGGCAAAGTCATCAACAAGAATCGCAGCATACCACATCGGTGCAAGATCACCGAGCAGCGCCTCATCAGGGTCATCAAACAACATCCCAAGCAGCAGAAGAGAAGAAGCCACAAACACAATCAGCCCAAGATCCCCAAGTAGCATCAGGACAAGATTCTCAAACATCATCAACTCAAGATCCAAAAACAATACCAGGGCAGGGTTCTCAGCCATCAGAGCAACATCAGTCAGCACAAGATCGCCAACCAATAGCCGGACAACATCAGTCAGCACAAGATCGCCAACCAATAGCCGGACAACATCAGTCGGCACAAGATCGCCAACCAATAGCCGGACAACATCAGTCAGCACAAGATCGCCAACCAATAGCCGGACAACAGCCGCAAACAACATCTGCTCAACTTCCTTACCCGGCATTACCCATAAAGCATTCATCATATCCATATCAGGGACAACCATTGGTTCATCCTCATACAGCTCCTTCCACAGGCCACACATACCCTTTTATTCCCGGTTCTGTGCCACTTGCCCCAAGTCAACAATCCATCATCCCAAAAGACAAAAGCAAGTGTACCAATTATCGAGCAGTGGACTGTTCCATAATTTATAAGAAAAACAGACCCCACAAAATATGCAAAATAATTCCTATAAATTGCTAGGGCCAATAACTAGCAACGAACAATATATACATTACTATGGTTAAAAGAATTGTAATATTATTTTGCTAATTCTGCCATATCGGCAACCAAAGTGATCTTTTTATATTTTTTTATATCTCAAAATGTAAGCTGAAATAAAAACGTTCCACAAGTTTCCATAACTACGCTGCCTTTTTTCGGCTGGGTATACGTGTCAATAAATAAATATTACAAATTTTAATATGGAAAGTCAATATTACATGTAAAATAATCTCAAAATCAAAAAATTTGTTTGAAAAACGATATTTGTCCCTATATGCAAAATTAAGGAAAAGACATGCTCTGTGATAATTTAAGCTGTGTTGATAAGCAATTAATTGAAAGGACATTCATATCCGGTCAAAACTGGTCTTAGTTGCAAATTCCAACTTTGTACGTACTTTAAGCACAAAGTTTCCAAGCTATGGATTTGGCCATAATTCGTAGTACTTAAGTTTATACAGCGGGTTCGAAACATCGATTGGTCTTTATTTAGAATTACATTCATTTTAAGGGTCGGTCCACAAGCAACGATTTGTTTGACAAATCTTCCGGTATTCATTCTTGATAAACAGTATAAGGGGTGAACCAGTATGAGCATCCCGTTTTGTTTCCGGTCCCCGACGGTTCCCCTCGGCCACGGGACGCACTCTTCCCGCATCCGCGAGGTGGCGTTGTGAGTGCACCGGCGACTTCTTGCTGTCGCAAGCGCCGTAGACCCAAACAAAACGATGTGCCACTCTGCTTCGACTCCTGCAGCCGCAAGGTGGCGTTGCTATGCTTAGCACAAACTTAAAGAGATGCCTACACGCAGTCGGCATACTGGTTCACCCCTTAAGCCCGCTTCGCACCGCACGCGAATCACTGGCGATGCTTGTGCTGTCGACTGCGTTGGCGCGGAAATGAAGTCGGCGCATGCGCGTTTGAAGGGCGGCGGCGTTGAGGCCGACGCTAAAAAGCCGCCATCTTTGATTTATGGCTCGCCTTATTTCAAAGATGGC
>JAQGCC010004717.1:0-12700 GCA_034698905.1 Xestoiulus laeticollis | reverse complement strand
CTTGAGTTTTTTGAAAAACTCGGCCGAGTTGAAGCTAAGTCGCCTTTTGTTGCGCAGCAGTGGTACGGGGGTAAGAAAATTTCATAAATATTTAAGAGGGTTGCATACCCAAATAAGCCTTTTTTTTCTACATTATTTTTTTATTTAATTTGATAAACTGATAGAAACAAACGGAATGTACGAGGTCCTAGCATAAATATTCTGTTATTTGTTTCAATTTTTTGTTAATGTATACATATATTACATTCATGGAAATATGTCTGTAACGTTTATAATTGTAGAGTGTCTGGTAAACTTTACAGACATATTTCAATGAATTAGAATATAAATATACATACACAAAAATGAAAAGAAATAATAGATTATTTATGCCAAGTCCTCGTACATTCCATTTGTACCTACCAGTTTCCAATATTAAATAAAAAAATAAATAAAATAAAAAAGGCTTATTCTGGAATTCAACCCTCTAAGGCTGAACTAAACCTCCCCCCATCCTATAGGTAAATTTCTTGAAGAGCCCAGCGCATTTAAATAAAATTCTGGTAAAAACAAAATTGGTAAATATACTGTGTTCATAGATTCTAGGACATATAGACCATGTTTTTTATGTCGCAAACTAGCTGTTGAATATGTAAGGGATTTATTTTCAAAAATGTTGCAACTAAATAAAAGAAGTTTTGCTGAAAAATATGAAATTATGCAAAAAAATAAGGTAATAACAAAATGCTGAAAAGTAATAAAAAAACCTAAAACTGCTTCTGTACAAAGTTAACTTTCAAGTTGCAAAACATGAAGAAGAAAACATATCCTTTCGACTATTTTGTATGGATGAAATTATATAAAAACAGAAATGTTCATCAAAAATCAACATTTACATCAGAAAATACATTTCTTATACGTTATCCACATTTTATCTCCATATTTATTTGATGCAAAAATAATAAATTCTTGTACAAGAAAAAGTTCAAAATGTTGTAAACTAGCATAGAAAGCATTATTCAAATTTAATTTAATGAAATGAGTTTCATGGCTATGAATCCATTGATGTTTAAGCTTTGGAATGTTTTTCAAAGATATATTCCATTGATTTGTGAATTCTACATGCAAGATTTGAAATGCAAAATCCCCAACATGGGCCTGCGCATGTAGATTGTCAGTCATGCTCGTTTTTCTATCACCTAGCTTAATTTTTTTTTGCCACAAGATGGCGCAAAACATGTGCAGTAGGCGAATTTGGAACTTGTCCATTCCTAGAGTACAAATAGAGAAGTTTCGGCCAGAAAATGGAACTAACGATTTGGATCCATACTCGATGGGTCGCTCAACAACGCACCTGCATAACCAGCAAAACCAGTTTTTCCACTCTACATGTGTTCAGTGTTGCTATTGAAGCTATTGCCACAAGATGGCGCAAAACATGTGCAGTAGGCGAATTTGGAACTTGTCCATTCCTAGAGTACAAATAGAGAAGTTTCGGCCAGAAAATGGAACTAACGATTTGGATCCATTGTGTTCAGTGTTGCTATTGAAGCTATCAAACGCAAATTATATTCCTAAAGTTCCATGCAAAAGCAGTCAAACCCCAACAATCCATAGAATTCTCAAAACCTAGTTGAAAATCTTCAATTCCAAAATTTAGTGATCAGCTGCTGGCATTAAAAAGTGGAACTGTCAAATACTGAGGCCAAGCAGGAAGTAATTGTTTAAAATCTCGTTTTGGATCCAACAAATGTACATTTAATTTCAAATCTGATTTGTGGTAAAGATATCCAATGCAATATCTAGTGTTTCACTAGTTTTATTCTTTATCTGTACTTTTAAAGCGTATAATTCCACCAAAGAATTTTTCTCCCCAATTTACGTTGGGAGGATATCGAACAAGAAACCCTGCATTGTTGTCTGCTTTCTACACCTGGATGGAGTATAAATGACCTTTGAGAGCATATCTCAAAATAGTTTTTTAAGAATTAGATTATAGAATGGAGCTGGTCTTGGTAAATAATCCTCTGCAGCCACATGCCAAATACAAATTTCTATACACATTCACAAGAAGTATACACAATCAAATAATCTGAATGCATTTCAATTCTTTAAATTAAACTTTAATTGATGTTAAAGAAATCCTGTTCACGATGCCAGCGTAATTTTGGTATTGGCACCCAGATGTACATGTTGTTGTAGGAATGGCGGGTTAATTCAATAACAATGAGCAGCCAATATGCTTATAGTTTCCAATATTTTAGAGGGGTTAATACCTGTATATTGTCGATAATGTGTTTTTATAATACTTAAAAACAACTTTATTTACATTACTATTAAACACTCAAATTATTATTTTGGATCAAAATTTCATATACATAAAAACATTGAACTTCACACTATTTCCAAAATTGAAAAAACAGTCATAAAACAATCTCAAACAACACATCGAAAATATACATTTGTAATATGCTAAGCTTTTTGTTATATTAAAATGCTTTTTTCTCTTAGCATGCAATTAGTCAGTTTGTAACTGACCATGTGCTTTTGGGCGGTAAATTTGGGGTTGCGAAAGTATCCGGGTTCTTCTTAAAATCTTCTTTTTGCTCCTTGAACTTATTTTTTATAAAATATAATATGGCATGTTTTCAATGCATGTTTTAAATGGCTTTTTAATTCTTTTTTTTTGACTTACGTCATCTAAGGACAAAAAGGCGCCCAGGCAAAAATGTGTCCCAAAAATAAGTAGTAAGAGTCGAGACTTACTTTTTCAAAGGCCCACGTCCTGCCAAAGTTCCTATAGGCATGTGGCGACGAATAGGCCTAATTTGGATTGAAGACTCCAAATTTGGCTGAAAATCTCAAAATATATACTCTAGGCTTTCATAAGCAATTTAACTCAATTCATAGATAGATGAACTTAAAGATAGATTATTGGCAATGCTGAGTCCTATTGAACTTCATTAAAGTAACCTTTAAAAATTCTAAAGGTCAACAATGGTTTGCTCCAGGGTCCACAGGTGGTACTTTTAATCCACTTAACTTACTCCAGGATATAACTGATAAATCAATTTTTTTGCCTCAAGCCTTTCTATTGGTCCTTTGGTCCCACATGGTGTCTTTAACAATATATAAGGAGAGAACTTCTTCACTTTTCTTGTTGTTTTCTATTTTGACATTTTATGTTATCTGGGAATCAGATTGTCCAGGTTTATTACTTTATAGCCGTATCGTATTTTCAGCTTTTGAACGTTTTTTTAGGAAATTTTCCATTCTTTGGCCATTGTAATTATAATTCTTGTAAGTTTTTGGCATTTTCCGGCTGTTTTTACAGTTTTAAACAAATTTGATGTGATTTCTTCTAACATCAAATTCAATGTGATTCTCCATAGGATACGCCAACATTTTCTTCTTTAAGAACTTGTTTGGATTTCTCAACGAGTCGAAACGTGTTGGTAACCTAAGGAGGTATCATTTATAACAAGAGTATAGGAAAACCCAACTTTCTTTCAACAGCAAGAGCATCGCCATCTCTTACATATGTGCGAAAAGTTTCTAAACACTCAAAAGTTGTGTCGCCTATGTCCGTGTGTGCAAACTTATTGGTCATTAACGAGTTAGCCACTCCAACACTCTTGCTTAGCTTACCTGTACAGAGAAAATGCATGCTATAGAGTCCTATTCACCCCACACTCCACCACCCAAGATGATTGTGGCTAATGACTCTAAAATATCAGATACAGCGAATGAGAACACTTCTACGCTTGACTTTTCCCTGGGTGTTGATGAAGAAACGTTTGAAACCCCCAAAATGCCTAAAGAAACTTTACTGTCTCCGGAGATGTTCCGATGAATCAATGCAAATTGCGAAATCGACTTCTTCAGCAATTCTGGCAGTGTGTGCCATAGAAAACCTGGAAAGTTAAGCAAGTGTAAGATCTAGATGTATCTCTAGATCTAGTGTTTCCTATAACTCGCACACTTCTATGAGTTCAAAACATAGCATTAATCCTCACAGGCTTCACTCTCGCTTGCATGCTCATAAGAGACATTCGTCTCACAGACTTTTTAAACATTCTTCCCATAGTCGCCATTCTAATACCATGCGTGAAGATAACCACTCTCATCATATTCCTGATTAGAGTACATCTCATGAAACCAGAAAGAGACTACATAGTCCTGGTAACTCACCTTCCGCTTTTGATGGAAAGCAGCAAGATCCTGACCCGGAAAGACAAATCTCTCCTATCTTTCTACATAAGGAGATGAATTTAATTAGTAGAGGGCATATTGGCCACATGTGACAAATCTTAGAAAATCAGAATGCGCTTTCCTTAACTATGAAGCAATGCTTTTCTTTCATTTCTGATTCTTTTGCTTTCAATCCCAAAGAATTGGAAAAGCATAAATTAAAAATTCAAACTAACAACTATTGTTTAATTGCTGATAATTTTCAGAAGCCAGTTGTTGGAGATCCTGACTATAAGCATCACATGCTTTTGTCTAAGTTCGAATGCCCACAGCATTCAACAAATGTTGAAGGGCACACCAAACACTGGGCGTGGCTGACTTTCTCAGCACAAGGCTCTTACCACCAGATGGCGCCGGTGAACGACTGTGTTTCACCATTTCATGCCACTTCGCTCACGCTTAGTGTAAGAGACGTTTGGCACGTGCTGTTGCTCGCCCTCAGTGTAAGATTTAAAAGGTTATATTTATGATTTAACTTATATCATTAAACCTTCTTCAATTTCAACAAATAAGTAGTGAAATTCATCCAGTTTTGGCCCAGGACATTAAAATTGTGAGTTTAAAGTTTATGATGTCATCAACTTTAAACAAAGAAAAGTCGACCACGCCCTTTTTTGCTGAGCAACAAAGGCTTAAGTACAAGCTCAGCAAGAAGCGACAATTCTTCAATCTTGTGAACTGAAAGTCATTGTCAATATTCATTTAAAGGCTGCCAGAACAATTTTTGTTTTTCAAAATGAACGAAACTACAAAAATTAAATCTGGAATCACACAACTGAACTGGAAGAGCATGGTCCATGAAAATGAAGGCCTATTTAAAGGGCGAGAAACTATGGTCGAACATATCAAAGATCAATAAGCCCGACGACGTCAGTGCATCGGACTGGGCAACCAAGGATGACCGCGTGAAATATTATACTTAGTGAAACGCCTCCAGACAGCTAAAGAAGCATGGATGAAACTGGAGACCATGTATATGGTACGTCGACCACAACGGAAGTGATCATGCTAAACGCTTAACTCTATAACATCAAGTACAATGGACAAGCATATCAACAAAATTCTAGAAATCATTGTCCGGTACGTAACCGATGCAGGAGACGAGTTAGACTCTCGACACATCATTGGAGCATTCGTGGCAAGCCTCGAACAATTGTGCCTCGACAAACTGTGTTTGTCAATCATGTGTGGAAGGCATGGTGACGCATGACCCGAAGACGCTTACAGCTGACATGTTTGTACACAAACTCCAGGAGGAATCAGAAAGACTGAGAGGCCTCAATGCAGCGAATAATTCTTGCCGTGACGAGGAAGCGATGTTCCGGAATTAGGGGTAAATCTTTTCTCTGTGAAGCGGGCCGACAAATCGGGACTTACCACCCATGCCGAAGATGGACAACTGACTATTTGCAAGAAGAAGTGCGATGGGGGTGAGGTTTTGGTCGAGGCAAGCCTTACCGGAGGCCTGTATCGATTCAGACCATACCAACCACGTCAGTGTTAAGTCCTCAACCAGTAGAGGCAACATGAGAAAATGGCACAGGTGACTAGGCCACCGTGACCCAGAGGCGATCAGGTGACTTGTCCGGAATAAAATGGCGACTGGCATCAACTTGGACGATGGTGATGCATCTGACGAGTTGTGTGAATGTTGCATTCGAGGAAAGCTCACACGAAAGTCATATCCAAGCACTGCAAGCCGAGCTACAGCAGTGAACGACCTCGTCCACTCGGAGCTGTGTGGTCCCATCTGAACACCGTCGCTTGGTAGCAACTTTAACGCACTAAGTTTTATTGATAATTTTTCCCGTTTCGCACATGTTGTCTTTCTTAGAACTAAAAGGCATGCACTGGCGGTCGTTTGGGAGCACTTGGCACCAAAACGACAAAATTTGGCAGATCAGTAAAGATGCTTCGGACAGACATTAGGAAAGAGTATGTCACAGAGAGCCTTTAGGGTTACCTGTGACGCAGAGGGATTGAGCACCAGAAGACGGTCACCTACACCGCAGAGCAAAATGGGGTTGCTGAGAGAAAGAACCGGTCTTTGGTGGAGATTTCCAAATGTCTACTGTTGGACGCCAGTCTCGACGAGCGATACTGGGCAGAGGCCACTCTTTGGGCTGCATATTTGCAGAACAAACTACCAAGTCGTAGTGTGAATAAGACGCCGATGGAGCTCTTCTGTGGAAAAAAGCCGGACCTAAGCCACATCAAGCTGTTTGGGTCAAGGGTGTTTACACACATACCAAATCAGAAGGCCGAGGTAAATTCGAAGACCATGCTGACAAAGGAATCCTCATAGGCAACAGTGAAACGACTAAAGGGTACCGTGTGCTGAATCCAAGGACTGGGAAGGTGTGACTAAGCTGTAGTGTCAAGAGTCATTGAAGCTAGCCCAGCTAAAGCAGACCATCGACCGAAACACAGCCCTAGACAAGAAGGTGACAACTGCTGGGATCCATATGCCGATGAGGACATCGACAACGAGAAACATGTGGCGACGAGAGACGTTACCACGGCAACGACTCATTAAGAAACAACAGCCCAGGTCGAGAGAGGGGAAGTGGACATCGACGACACTGCTGCACTGACAGTACAGGACGATGACGAAGAAATCGCAGAGCCAAAGCAAATGACAGAAGCGACAAAACCACGAGACAGGCCTCCTAAAGAACTGAATACTGTGGAGACAGACTAACCCAGAGAAGTGGCTGCTGAAAGAAGATCACAGAGGACAAATAGAGGCATACCCCCGCTAAGATACACCTACAAGGTGAAAGTCATGGCGGCAAAGGATCCAGAGAGTAAGGCCGAAATCCAAGAGATGCCCAAATGCCAAAAGAGGCCATGGATAAGGGCTGCTGAGGAGGAGATGAACTCCCTTTACAAACATCGAGTTTATGACCTCGTCAAACTGCCAAAGGGGAAGAGAATCATCTCGTGTAAGTGGATGTTTAAAGCAAAGTTGGACTGCGAAGGGAAAGTAAGCACCCACAAAGCCAGGCCGGTGGCCAGACGATTCTCCCAGAAGTATGGCAGCGATTATGACGAGACATTTGCACCAGTCGTGAGACACGACACTATACGAGTTCTTCTTGCAGTCGCAGCAGCCAAAGGTCTTCATGTGCGACAACTTGATGTCAAGAGCGCATATTTGAATGGGGACATCAAAGAGGAATTATATATGGAGCAACCTCCAGGGTTCGAAAAGACAGGTAACGAAGATAAAGTATGCAGGATCCTGAAGAGCTTGTACAGCTTGAAGCAGTTTGCGACAGCCTGGAACAAGACCACTGAGGTGTTCATTGCCTCTGATTCCAGCAAAGCCAAGCCGACCAGTGTCGCTTCACTAGAAAGGAAAAAGACGGAAAGGCGACATACGCCCTGTTATACGTGGACGATCTCCTGATGGTAGGTAGTTCCCCAAAAGTGACAAAATGTGAGCAGACAACTTAACAAACATTTCGAAACTAAGGACCTCGGCGACGTCGCATACTACCTTGGCGTCAAGATAAGAGCGTGAAAGTGATGGTTCGTTGTTGCTCAGATTGCGCAGATGTTGACAGATCACGAACTCGTAGACTGGTTTCTTGGCGACCAGCACCAACGATAGTCTAAGGCCGGAATTCATAGTCGTATAAGTAGTACTTATTTGTATACTTTTAACACACAAGTAGTGCTTATTCGACGACTATGAATTCCGGTCTAAGACTGCCGAGCAACAACAAGTATAGACAACAGTCGGCTCGCTGCTGCACTTGGCGACGATGTCCAGACCAGACATATCTGCCGCAGTCAGTTTCTTGGCTCGACGTACAGAGGAACCTACCGAGGCAGAGGCCGTGAAACGGGTGATGCGTTTCCTTGCGGCCACTATCAACAAGAAACTACGGCTGTCAGCCAAGAGTGATACAATGCTGCAGTGCTATGTCGATGCTGCCTGGGCCAGCGACATTAGGGATTGAAAGATCACAAGCGGATGTGTTTTAGTTGGGAAATAGCAGTTAGCTGGTAGCTGCATCTTTACTTAAGCGTAATATATGTATCTGTAGCGCATGGGGCGAAGAAACTAATATGCCTGCGTCAACTCTTACAGGATATGAACTTGGGGACAAGCAAGGCAACCCGGATGTTCGAGGACAATCAGGGTAGCATAAACATCATTGAATTGGACCGACTCGGCGCCAGGTCAAAACACATAGACGTCTGTCATCACTTCATTAAGGATCTTCACGAGAAGGAGACCATAGATGTACAGTACTGCCCATGCGACCAAATAATGGCGGACGTGCTCACGAAACCATTGCCTCGAGAAGCCTTTTAGAGATGCGCGGATTGCATCGCTTTGACGGACTAAAGACTATGGGTCACGAAGGGGTCACAAACAACTAGTGTCGTCATGAATTGTTTATTTTAATTTTTTGTCGTACAGTGCTTTTTATCTTACATGTATGTTCTTTATTTGTTTCACCCCAGTGTATTTGTTGCAAGAAGGGGTGTTGAAAGGCACACCGAACACTGGGCGTAGCTGACTCTCTCAGCACACGGCTCTTACCACCAGGTGGCGCCGGTGTACGACTGTGTTTCACCATTTCATGCCACTTCACTGTCGGTCAGTGTAAGAGACGTTTGGCATGTGCTGTTGCTCGCCGTGCAGTGTAAGATTTAAAGTGTATATTTATGATTTAACTTATATCATTAAACCTTCTTTAATTTCAACAAATAAGTAGTGAAATTCATCAATTATGTTGGAATTGCATCATGCCAGTGAAGAAGTTTCACAAATGTAGTCACCTCCATTGGGATGAAGCGTACTACATTTCAACAGTATGTCTCAAGGCCGCTGGAGCATACGACCAGGAATTCATTGCCTTAAAAGAAACAGATTACCAGGTTTTTTGCAAACAAGATGTAAATCTTGTTGCTGTAATGTTAATTTCATGTGACCCTATTTGCATCTTGCAATGGTCTTTTTTAATGCATGGCTGTACTTCATTTGGATATGTATTATGATCCGTATTAGTATCAATATCAAATCTCGATATTTTTTCTCGTTAGTTATCTTAACGTAAATTTTTCAGCTTTGCTGACATGCTCTTGCCATGTCCTACCTTTACTAAAATTAAGTCGTGCATGCCATTGTTTTCGTCTTAATTGGGGGGGGGAAGGTTTAAGGCAGAACAAGGCCCTGATTTAACGGCGATTAGGCCTAGGTGTACTTTAGTGTCAAGTTTTGACACCTATTTTTAATGACGCCATCGTAGGCGCACTCTAATTTGCATGGTTTGTTTGCATGCGCTCAATTGGTTGTAGAGATATGTCTAGACCGAATGTTAATGAGCTGTCAATATCATAACTTTGTTATTGGTAATGTCGTAATTTTATAGTCTGTATAAAATGTCATATTTTGCTCATTTTTGTTAAAGATCAGGAGCTTCACTGTCCTAAACAAAGAAAGAGTTATTCCTGTTTAGGACAGTGAAGCTCCTGATCTTAAACAAAAATTCAGGCATCTGCAAAAATGAGCAAAACATGATATTTTATACACACTAGAAAATTACGTCATTACCAATAACAAAGTTATGATATTGACAGCTCATTAACATTCGGTCTAGACATATCTCTACGACCAAGTGAGCGCATGCAAACAAACCAAGCAAATTATATGTATATTTACTAAATAAATGACAAATTAGGCTTAGAAGTAAATGCCTGCGTGTGTGTTAGAAAATGTTCTCTAACTAGTTTGGGACTACCTCGCAGAGACAGAAAGGACAACTGGAACTTGGACTTATGTAATACACATGGAATTTTATTTCGTGAGGTATTAACATTGTTGGAATTGAGAAGAGCCGCTCATGTGAGTTAAATAGACATCCAGATTTAACATCACACAATCGCCTCCTGGTTCGCTTCCGTAATTTAATATTAAATTATGGATAAACTGGGAGGTTACTGTAGAGATATTGCCATTCGACGCTGTGAGCATTGGCATAACTAGACACTTTAATATCACTCTGTAAAATTGTATAACAAATTAGTTTCTACAAAAATACATTTCAAATTTATAGAATAAGCCTAATTCAGCCTTAATCAAGGTGTGTCTGCATACTTGGTTCACATTTTAAATCTTGGTATCTCAGGATCCCAAATTGCCAATGCAATTATAAAATGAAACTTTGGGACTGAAAGATAATAGTATGAAGATACTTTGAGAATTTTTTCAGAATTGTCAAATATCTACCTTTTAAAAAAAATTATTTTAATTTTTTAATTGTTATGTATAATTTTTTTGAATCACATGTTAACCAAATTAAAGCCTATATATCAAAAGAGTTGGCCACGCCAATGGTCGAGGGGTCTTCCAAAGGCAGTTCACATGTGCCCCAATATCTTAATCAGTTTTGTAGTTATTATGCATGCAGTTCCAATATTTGTGCATTTTATGATAAAAGCATTGCTTTTACCATAAAATGCGAAATTATTTGCTTATCTGCATCCTTATAAATAACATTAGGATTTCAGGGTGGCAAACAAGTCCTAAATATTTTTATAAATGTCCTAAATACCCTCTGAATAATCGAATAATTGTAGTAAAAACAATATTTCAAAAGTTTAAGTTAGCTGAGTTAAGATGACTGCTTAAATGCAACGCAGACCAACATATGAAGAAGGCCAGACAAGAAAATTCTAGCTATTATAGTGATGCAGATAAGCAAATAATTGTGTATTTAATAATAAAAGCAGGATGTTTGGAACAGCATGTTGAATAAGTATAAAACTGATTAAAAACTGGCCTTGGAAATAGAAGGCCCCTGCATGGTCTCCCTGTAAAGAAGGATGGGAGCCCTTAATTTTGAAAGTTTAAATAGGGACACCAATTCTTTTTTTAAAAAAATACGAATCTGGTACACTAAAAACACAGTAAAGTTTGGCCTAATTTTGGAATAAATGTATATATTTAAAAAGGCCTAAAAAGTTTTAAATATTGAATATGAAATATGTTTCATATCCTGTGCTATAATTCCTATAATTCCAATAATGCCCTATAATTCCCATATTTTTATCCCTAAAAGTGGCTGGGATACATTACAGATGGGATACATCTGAATACATTCCAGATTTGAAAATAATTTCCCTGACCATTTTAGCAAATAAAAAAAATGCAAAATTGTAACATACGTTAAATAAAATGAACTGATTATTAAACAAAGAAGTAAAAGACATAGTTAGCTTATCGCTAGCTAATTGGTTTAGCTACTAATGCAGTTTGCCGCATTTTTGGTAGCAGCAAGTGATGAGGGACGCCACAGAATGACTTGTGCTTCAGAGAACCATGCTGAATTTCCCTGACTTTATCCAAATAATATTGATTTCCCTGACTTTTCCAAGCCTTTCTAATTTCCCTGACAATTCCAGGTTTTCCAGGTCTGGGGGAACCCTGCATTATGTGTCATTATAATGAGATAAATCATTGAAATAAATTATTAAAAAACTTACCATTAGGTAGGATGAAAACTTCACAAAATCATTGCATGGCAACTGGCATACACTACTTTTATAAGTGAATCCTAACAACTGCATGAGGTCTGAGAACAGTAGGTAACACTTTGGTGATTGCAGTTGATATATTAGATTATCAAATTAAAGAATGAGTTTCTTTATTTCCTAGGCCCAAAAATCAACCAGCATAAAAAACCGCCCCAAGATTGACTAATTTGCAAAATTTTGTGACAATTAGGTCAATTTTAATATTTTCACATGTACATGTGTCAAAGGGGACGGTTCCTTTGAGGCCTCAATTTATGATCAAAGAGGCGGCCACCAACGCCACATTTGCATTGTACATGTAAAAGCATCTGCCATTTAAACCAGACCAGTGTTGAGCCCCTAGAATCGTAGGCACATGAGCACGTGCCCATTATATACCCATACGTAAAAACAGCCCTGGCCGGTGCATATTTGTTTCTCATTATGGATTCATGGATTCTGTCGTGTATGTGCTGAATAAAATACCTTTTTATTTTTTTTTCTAGGGGAGGGGGGGTCCAGTCAGCTTGCCAGGGTTGGCTGGCCCACCCTGGCCCTACCTATAGTTATGCCTATGGGCAGTGAGCAAAGGCGAGGACGAGTTTATCTTGCCTGCCTTAAGCTTGGAGATTATCCGTGAGGAACGATCGCCAATACATCAAGGACCTCTACCCACAAATACCCAACTAATTAGCAGTGCCCAACAAAATCTTCAGGTAGGTGATAACCAAATGGCTGGTACACACCTTCCTTTATGCTCTAACCCTAAATTCCTTGCCGTCCAGTCCAATCACTGTAAATCAGCAACCGTTGCCTTCACACATTGCAATCTTTGCGAATCGATTCCTGGATCTAGCGTTAATTCAATTCAATTCAATTCAATTCAACTCAGTACCCTACAGTCAGCAAATAAATGCCATTTGGTAGGGGGGTCAAA
>JAQGCC010004716.1:0-12700 GCA_034698905.1 Xestoiulus laeticollis | reverse complement strand
TAAAGGAGGCCATTACGAAATGAAATTATGCACCGACACGCGTGCTAGGCTAACTTAAAGACCACTGTAAGCTCGTGCTATACAGTGTCCATTGTCCTAATGAGGCATTCTTTATTGGTACTAAGCAGCATGCAATATTTTTTCGATTAAGCCAAATATTAATACAAATGAAATATTTTGAATAAAGTATGCTGTTTAGATTTTAGCCTTGCAACCTGCATAAGGTTGGAAATTTTAGGTTGGTGAATACTGTTGCTGTATGGATAACATGCAACAAGAGGCAAATTTTCTAACAAACGTTTTTGAACAAAACGCTGACACATACATGAAAGTAATAAAAACTTTAAAAAATAGTTTTGCAAAATTGCTTTTTGTTGTATCGTCTTTATTTGTCCGATAGATGTCTTCAAAGCATTAAAAATACACTGGCATTTTTAATTACTTGACAAGGGATTTTCTAAACTTAATATTTAAACCAGATAAGTTCAATTATTGCTTCCTTGCATGTTTCATTTTTGAATACCCTATTAGAAAAAAACGATTTTCCCCGAATCTGATTTTACGCGCCGAAAAACTTATAAGAGAAACTGGCATGTAAGAATACATCATCATTAATAAAGCATTGCACATTATTGAGATAAAGAAATTCAAATGAATTTTTTAAAAAATAAAATTTCCCACATACATGTAAATAAAAATATGGATTATACGAATAATATCATGCAATTAGAATCAGTAGTGGATTCGTTCAATTTTGAATGGCCTTGCTTCCGTGAATTGAATATAATAGTGCCATCTATAATAAATATGCATGAGGGTGTATCAATCTTTTGATACAAGTTGCTGCCCCCTATGGAGGCAATCAATGCTAGCACATTTGTCATCCAGGGATGCTATACTTATGGCATTTACCACGACATTTTTTATAACTTTTAGGGCTGTTTGCACCAACTAATGTTAAAATCTAAGAATTTCTAATATTGAGTAAAACATTAACTGTTTATTAGCTGTTTTTTTTGTACTACCAAATAACCCTTGTTACAATTACCCAAGGCTATGAAAACCATACATGTATTTAACCATGCAAAAAACAAAATGGCCTCCATCTTATTTTAGCCTAATAACCCGAGGTCAAAACTCTGCATACAACTGGTTGGGTTAACCTTTCTCTCCCTTTTTTTAACATATGCTTGTGCAATGCAAAGGTGGGTTAACCTAGTGTTATACATAACAGATTATCCCTAGGTTATAGTTAACCTTTGTTGGTGCAACCGGCCCTAAGTTAACATGCTGAAACTACGTATCTAAAATAAAGTTTAGTCGTGACCACACTTTGCTTCTTTAATAAACAAATAAGGATGTGAAGATGGATAAATGTACTTTTAAAAAAAAAAGTTTATCTGGCTGCACTCGTTACCAATGTGTTTCAAGTTAATTGAACAAAGCAAAGCTTGTACAGTATGTAGTTAAGGTAAACTTTCTTCCCCAACTCATGTGGAAGAGTTTCATCCAATTGTCTTTTTTTTTCTCACGATTCCATTATCTTCTTTGGTAGTCCTGTACATGTATTTACTGACCAAGCTGTGTAAAAATAAAATCCGTGCAGTATAATTGCGAATAAGCATTTCGAACTACATGCAGCAGTTGGCTTGGTCTTGTTTGGATACCAGCTTAGCCATTCTGCCTTCCTGCATGCAATCGGATTTTATTGCTTATAAATCTTTCTGACTTTTTGGGAAAATACGTGTATTTCGGTTAACGTGCCAACGGAGACCGCTTTTGCTTAATTATATTCGATTGACCACATGACTACAAAGAGCAAAATAACAAGAACAGAGTGGTCCGTGAAATTCAGTAGCCCGGACATATTCCACCCTAATCATAAGAAACGCAAAGACAAAACTGTGCGACAAGTTGGGTAGAATAATGAGGAAATAGTAAAGCCTTTTCGACTGGACCAAAGTTAGCTAGCTTGTCGAATCTTATCAGAATTTCTTTCTTTCTTGACCTAAGGAGCCCAAATGTCAGCTTAATTGGTTGAAGGGTGACAGCCATTATGCGTACCCTAATGCGCTAAGAAAGGCTTTTTATGTCCCTTGCCACCCTGACATGTCCATTACAGAGCTTCTATATTTGTTCGGCCAATGGATTTCATTGCAGCTAACAAGCTTTTGGCACCGTTACTCTCGTGCACTGAAGTGGACGAACGTGCCTGACACTTTAACCCCCTCAGGAGACCCCTTGGTCAGCCCAGACATCTTCGAGCCTATGGTGGTAGAACGGGCAGATTTTAAGAGCTAAGTGGCCATCGTGAAAACTTGGTCAGCATGAACAATATGCCCATAAATTTCTCATGATGCACATTCGGCTTTTTTATTTTAATAGGAAAGGACATGTCCAGTTCACAATCGTTAGGTCGCTGACCAATTCAGACGACTGCCAACGTATATGGATTTTATTGTCAAAATAAAAATGTGCCTGAGAGGATTCTTTAAAAGCAGAAACCTGATTGGTCTTTCACCATTGGCTAGGACCTGAACCTGATTCCTTATCTGCTTTACCTATTTTTTTCACATTATTTGACTTTCTCACCAAGCTTTTGAAACTTTACTAGCAAAAAAAACCAAACATGTAGAGTTCACATTCTGTATAATTCCAGTAGTATTATACAACTGCTTATATACGTAGTAGTTTCAAGTGCATGAAATTGTATATGTAAGTCTGCACATTGAATAAAAAATAAAGTTTCACTTTATTACACCCAAACTATAACATTTAAACCACATCAAATTGAAAACGAAATGCATAGACTCGACAGACTCGCTCTGCAAAACGAGACAACATTATTACTTTAAGCAATTTTCTTTATTTCAATTTCATTTACAATGTCTGTGCGACTTTCATTGTTTTCGGTAATTTAAATTAGTGCTGCGAAAATGTGAAACAACTTACGAGTTGTGGGAAAACTGAGGAGAAAACAAAAATAAAATACATTTTATCGGATGCAAACCATCAATATACTATCCTTAATTATCTTTTAAAATTTTAACGCTAGGCAATGATTAGTGTTCTTACATAACAAAGTTTTAATGGTTGCTTGTATAAAGCTTTCCTTTTACTAACCCCACTGATTAATTAAATTTAATTAAACTAAATTGGTGTTTAAATTATATGCAATTAAGCGCCACCATGCAAGTACTCAATCTTTGGAAGTTTGAAATGTTTTACTATTAAATGTCTATAGCTGCCAAGGTTACAATGTTATGGTAATATACCAAGTTATTTATTATTATTGCTAACTTTGTTTGGAACTTCCTGAAAAAGTTCATTTGGTGAAATATAAAATCGTGATCTTACCAAATGATTGTGATTCTATAATTGCATGCAAGCACTAGATCTATATTATATTATAAATTTCAGTGTATCATATTGTTTTATAAAGTATATTTGAACGAAATTGAACTTAAATGTATACGTTAGAATGATATAGTTAACATGGTTACATGGACTAAATGCATCAATTTAATTACAACCTATAACAGCTGTACAAAGTTAATAGGTTTGTTTGCGCATGGCACTGCGTCTTTATTACTCAATTCTAATTTGAGTGAATCCGGAAATTTATTTTGTCAACCAAACACCATGTTGATAACTGTTTTGCCCGTGTGCTGGTAAATACGTGACGTCATTAGACGTCATAACGAGTAATAGTCTAGTCTTTAAGGCAACATAAGCCATAAAATGTCAGCTTTATAAGCAAATAGTTTCACTATAGATCTAGATTGTCGTAAGACAAATTCAACAATTCAAGACAGATAAGGCACATAAGAGCAATTAGCCATCAGCTTGTAATTTATAGCTTGCAATTTTGATGGAGGATGCACAGTTATTAATTTTATGTCGTTTTATCAAATGTGATGCGTTTTATAAGTGTGGCTATTCAGGGTAGGCAATAACAAACACAAGAATAATCCTCGTTGGGCCATTATTTTGATTTTCTTCCTGATTAAATTTGCATCCGTAAGTCTAATCACAGAAGACTAGGAATTCGTGTGATTATTAATCACTAAAGCAAAGACGGTGTAAATACTGAAAATTTTCTAATTGTAGTTACATTTGAGCTTGTTTTGTGCAACATCCAGAAATTAACAGCACATGCTAGACAAAATTTATTTATTAAACTGCTAATAAATGTATAGAAGAACATTGTTACAATTTAGTTTGGGCAATTGTGGAAAAAGGAATGCAATAAATGAACTAAAGCGAAATAGATTGGTGGCTATTTTTAATTTTCCATTTATTAAAACATCAGCTCTAGCATCATTTAATTCATCGATATTGCTGAGGGAGATTGCTTGTCTCAGTTCAATTTCACGCTGCAGATATTGTTTTCAGACAGATTGGATGCGGAAGAGTCAATAATTGTTTTACACATTAGCAGGCCAAGAACTGAATAAGCTAGAAGTACGCTTTATTAAGCTCATCTATTTATAGATTTATATCAATGCATAACAATGCACTGTATGGTTTATTTCATACATGGCACCAGTAACCACATGTATTATATTTAAAGAGGAATCTTATTGTTTACTAAATCCTGGCATTTACAGCTCGATAAATCATGTTTGGGTAAAACAATGTTTGAGGATAAATTGTCATCTTTTAAATCTGTTTTTCGACAAATGGAATTAAACGCCCCATATCGTTACTGCATTTTTATTCAATTCTAATTAAACTCGTGTATTTATTGAATGGAAATGAGGGCATTTGCTTATTCTTCGCATATGCATTGCACATATATGGATATTGCTCTCTTTATATGGTGATATTCCAAAATTAATTAAGCAAACCTATACAGAGACTGCTGCAGTCATGACATCAAAGCATTACATGCAAAAAAAATAGCAAATGTGATTGTAAACGATTTCCATTTTCATCGCGCCATCCCTTTAATGAGAAATTCTTTAGAAAACAACAAGAATAGGGTATTTCATTGTATACGCAAATTTTACGTGTTAGAACTCGTGCCATATGAAGCCTATGCAAATTTAAAAAAATTGGAAAGCCAGTGAAAGCCTTGAAACGCTGATGAAAATTCCATTTCACAGAAGAAGAAAAACCCGTATTTTCGTTTAATTAAAAATAGAGGAATAAATCAAACAGATAAAAATTCAAAAACCTCAGAATTGCTTGAACTTTCGTAATACATAAATGTACATGTATAAAAACTCCCTATTAGATCACAATGACTAAACTATATGAATACACAAAATACACTAAACTTAACTAGAAGTCACTGGAGCCTCATTAAAATCTAGGATTTTTTATATGATAGTCATAGTTATCGAATTTCATTTTTTTTAAAGAAGTAAGCTGTACAAATATTACGTACCAAAATCTGCTTCATAATTAGATATTAGCTTCCAAACTGCACTGACTTAATTTCTCTTCAACTTCAAGTTCTAGCATTTATTTTTTTAATTTATTAATATTTACCAAAATGCTAATTAAGAAACATTTCTTTAGTGATATAGTTAAGCTTATTCTTCCAGCTTTTCATTAAGATTCAGTAAATGTCTGCAATAATTTCACGACGAGAATATATTATTTGCGAGCACATGCATTAATGATTTATTTAGCCGCACTTATTATTATAAGGAAGCTGGTAAAATGCAATGAAAAAGCCTGATATTAACATCATCAAAATTTCAACACTTTCATTATGGTGCATTGTGGCAATAGTTATAAATAAAAGATTTTGATTCGCTCTATAAAACCACCTTAGAAAATGTTGGTTGGTAAGTAACATATTGGATATGTAGATATTGACTTTTTAAAAAAAAATTAGATCTGCCCGAGTTTATGATACGAAGGTCCATTGTGACACACAAAGGCACTTTGCTGTACCCTAACTGAGTTTACTTCAGTGTCAACGCCTAGGCTAGCTAAGAGCATTTCCCTGTATCGTTATACTGCAAGGGTGGGGGGCTTCAGAGGCTTGTCAAAACTTCTATTATCACTTCTGTATCTGATAAAAAGGCACAAAGTTAAAAAGAAATCGATATTTTTTGATACGTTATTATACGGCATTGACAACGCGTATATTTTTCACTCAACTGCAACATATACAGAATTTGCCATCAATTCGTAACATGCCAGCTAGGCATAATGTATTTTTCACGACAAAGACAAGAATGGCATCATATTTATTGATAAGCGTGTGCAATCTGACTAGACGCCATTGGATGGCAAAATATTAGATTCAAAATTTTTGAAAGCTTGATGGCTCCAATGAAACATTTTAGTAAAAGATTAAAATTTCAATTTATATCGTTTAGCACGCTTAAACTTGATGGGTATATCCACATAGGGATTCCCTCGCAATATGTTCGAAGATAAAGTAACTACTATATTTTCCACGAGGTTTTTAGTGAATGATTGTCATGTGCATAATTACAAATTAACATTTTACTTAGAAGATGTGACGTTTATAAGAATAAATATAGCCTAAGCGTACAGCATATCAATAGCTCTACCATCATTATTGTATTTTTATGTAATTATCTTCAGAGCTACACTTACTGCCTAAAGTCTGTTAGTGAGGAGTTTTTTTTAATATTCGCTTAGGACAACGTGCCTCATCAATCATAAACGCATGAAGTATTCATTAGGTGCGAGGCAACAAAAAAACAGTGAATAAATATATCATCAAGGAAAGGTAGCCGGTAATTATTTTTGTAAAATATACACCCTTATATTAGATACCTAATATTACAGAAAGTATTCTATGGAGTGCGATTTGGCTAACTGTAGATTGCTATAGGTTCTCAATATAGCGAAAGTTGGCACCTTTAAAGTAAACCAAATCGCAAGTGGCGAAATGACCTCATATATAACTGGCATGTATACGAGCTCGTATTTAAGTATATAAAGTATAATTCAAGGCGGTAATATTCCATCCACATTAAAAGCTTGGTTAAGCCACCATTAATCTGGAGCAGTTTGTGGCTTCAGGTATTAGGAATGAATACGTAGTGATCTCTTGACAAAGCCAGAGCTGCATTTAAATTGCATGGCTTATAAAGAAAAGTGGTATAGGGGTAATTAACGCTAAACAATGTAAATTTTGCAATTTAAAAACAAATTTTCCGTTAGCTGACCATCGACGTGCTTGCATTTTTATGGATGTGCACATGAGCAGTAAATATTATTATTCTAAAACAATAATAGCCCATTTCTTATGGAATTACTATCAGAAATATCCTAGTTGATCTTGAAATGGGACGTGTACACAATTGACCCCCTACCCCCTGTCAATATACTTTTCGATCGCGGCATAACCATACTACATAAGCAACAGTGCCCATTACAGTGTCTCTAAATGCGAGGGGGGTATTTTGGGGTTCGAGACCCGTTAACATTAAAAATTACACTGAAAGACCCGGGGTTTATTAGAGTATGTTATGATTAGAGTAGGATTTCATAATATAAATGAAATCTTATTATATGGGACTCATTTCATAGTCGATTAAAATAAAATAGTGGTTCTCATTAGATTCCGTTGCTTGACTCACATAAATTAGCATGTTCAATAATCCCATATAATTCTCTTAGTCTTTCTCAATGAAACCTCTGTAACAATGTAACCATGTAAACCACTCATATAGGCGATCGCTGATTAGTTGAACACTTAGTTCCACGAATATACATTTGCGTATATAAGCCTCAAAGAACCCAAAAGGTTCAAATTCCATAACAATTTACTTATTCTTGAGCTACACGCAGAAATTGAACCGAAAACAGAGTTAAGTGCAGTAATCCAACAATCTGGGTTACTTGTTTAACCTAACCCATACAAAAATAATGAGCAGAAAGTGACAAGAAAAATATCACAGGATTTTTTCTGCAGAAACTATTATGCAGAATTCTTAAAACAAAAACATGGGATACAGCTTTCCACCATAATTCTGCAGAATTTCTTGCAGAAATACATACGCAAAAATTTACATCATGACAGGTCTCTAATGCATTTTACTTTCTTCAGTTAGTTTTCAAAATAGATTGTATAAATACAATCTTTTTTGTTTGGGTTAACTCAACTTTTTTAATGTGTATTAATGCTCTTATGGAACTGGCAATTCCACATCAATACCTACAGTGAAACACAAGACCTCACTACAGTTTGTTTAACGAAAAAAAAAATTGGAATCACGACTTACATCAAGATTCGTAATTTGATGTAAAACTAACAAAATTCATTCGTTAACAAGAACTTGTCAACGAATGTTAGAAGCCTGTAATGTGCTGGGTTAACGATGGATGATAGCCCGAGATTAATCCAATATGAACCCCAATGAACCCCTTTAAAATAACCGCATGGCAGGACCATTCCATTGTTTGTAAAAGCGTTTAGCGTTGATTTCGGTCCTAGATTAGCGTGTTGTCGTATAACAATGCGGGTGAAAATGTGGTTTAGCCCAAACTGTGCCTTGATACCGCGCTGCGGCATTATTCTACGGGGGCCACAAAGACCGCATATAGCACCCTTGTACCTGCAACAGAAGTATACGGTACAAAAGAAAGAAAAAAAATGCATACGCTTCAAAGAGTGAAGCCCAAAGAAATACCGTTAGGGCCCGAATATGGATGAGGGTGGGGGTGGGGGGAAACTGTCAAGTACAATAAAAGCAGGAATTAATTACCGCATCTGCAGGCAGCCGTGGTGCAGAGCGATTGTGTCATGGAAGGCGGAAATTAAATTTTTAAAATTGAATCCTTCCATGCCCCATCAATCAGTTGCGTTAAAATCATTTCGGTGATATTTCTTAAATGGCTGCTTGATATTGATTTAGCGACGCAGCGTGGGCCCAGCGTCGTCGCTCCTATGCGCATTATTCGAGGCAAACCTTTAAGAATAAGGTTCCTAAATGTATATAGCGAAATGAAAGTCTTCCCATAAAAGTAAAATCTATCAATCAATTCCTTATATTCAAGTCTTCAGGCGTTACTTCATTTATGAAATTGCGTTAATCACGTTAAGCCACAATTCGTTGCAATTGACAAAAGCTTACAAAGTGGAGTTCGTTTGGTTCGCCTTTCGCCCGGTTATCAATTACGCAATCATCTCTGTTCTGATGGGATCTGATGGATACGATTCCCGGGCAACTGCGACAGAAATGAAATCGATATTTCAATGCGTAAAGCCTCTTTCTTACTTTTTTTTTCCTTTTTCTTATTCTTCTCCTACATCCTCTCTTTCATCTGGATAGTTCACTCACATCAATAAATGCGACTTCTTTGTCTCTCATTTGTAGCCATTATTTGGTGCCCGACTAAATCACGAACATGGTTCCCGAGACAATTCCTCAAAAACCTTATAGATAGGTTCTACTTCTATGGGTAATTTCAAACACATGCTATTCAAAGGAAGCTTTTTCAAAAAGCCCACCCTCCACTCCTTCTATTTTATCTAAAACTTTCATTTATAACGAGCGGATCCAAGCATATTAATGGGGTGGCTTCTCCATGAGATCCATACTGCGAGTTGTTAACGTTACTCGGCACTTTTATAAGTGATGATGATCCACCTTCAAAAAATATTAAATCGAAATCATGAAAGCCGATCACTAAACATTCATGGTTCGGGAAAGTAAAGCAAAGACAAGCTTCAGAGAATGATTAGATGGCCCCTATAGCATCCATCTATAACAGCCTTGTTCAATATTTGGCAATCCCAATCTTATTTCTAAATTGTGTCTGTTTTACATCCGTGATATGCAGACTCGGTCAAAAAGAATCCTTTATGAAGAATGACTACATGTATATGATTTAGGATACATTCCCATCCTGTTGGAGATCAGGCCCAGATGGGAAGGCCAACGGGCTATTTTATATGATTTAGGATAAGAAGAAATTAATAAACAAGTAAGAAAATGGTAGTGTCGAAAATTTCGACATTTAAAATTGCTAGAAAAAAATTAAGGATATTTAAGAGTTATCCTATTAAATTTTAAGAGTCACCTCTCATGACCAATTATATACCACTATATTCCTCATAAGACACCCGCTCTGTAGTATAACTTTTACTTATAAAGTTATTAGAGCTATGCATTGCCCCACCTTAAAATGTTATGTTTTTTTATACAAAAAAGTCTGGAACTTTTACTATAAAAAATGAAAATGGCATAATTCTATTATGGTTAGAAATAAAAATGAACAATTTTGGTATTTTTATAAAACTCTGTACTGTATAAAAAAAATTGGCATTTAAAAAGAAAATATACAAAACATAATACGAAACGAGGAATTAACAAGGAGTACACTATAAAGCCTCAAGCTTTTAATTAAAACAGAATGTTTGCACCTTTTTGCAAATTTTATAATTCTAGAATTTAAATTAAATTCGATATATGCCCCGTTTGAGGCTAGCCAAAACGCGCGTTTCCAGCCTAGAGTGGCCTGGGGTTAAAGCAGTACTTCTAATAAACTTGATAATGTTTAGAGAACAATATTCATATGTACGGAAATTTTCCAATGTGGACCTCAAATTCCTGCATCAACTGATGTTTTAGTCGAATTTTAAGAATAATCCTTTTTTTAAAAAATACTGGACAACATTCAACTTGACAAATTGGGTATGCTGTAATTTATTCTAAAGTGCCACCCTATATCCCCCAATACACAATAGTGGGTATGACGTCATATGGTAAATACATTTGAAGAATACAGATACTCTGCATTCCTGTCGATTCCGTGATTAATGGTACTAAAGGCCATCGCTAGTCCAATAGTCTGCTATACTTGATAGAAGCGTTTATTTTTTGTTTTATTTAGCAGAGTATTCAGACTACATATATACTTTTTTCATATATTACTAACGTATGTACTTAGCTTCATGTGTTGCAAAAGTTATGATGGAGCCGCGTTGATTTTATGATCACATCTATCTATGTGATTGAAAGTTTTTCAAACCCATTCCCCATTTGAGATGAAGCTCTCTCTGCTTTTGCGTTATATGGACCTGACATCTGGTGGAAAAGTTTGTAACAGTAATACTATTATAAAGGTATCAGAAATCAAAACGTTTTAGCTACCCATATTAAAAAATACATACATGTATATACAAAATATAGGTGAAACAAACGAAATGTAAACTTTATATAAAACTTAACATATGTTAAAAATGGTACAAAGCAGAATACCTTTATCAAAACTATATAACTGATTTATTTAATTACATAAACCCCGTTTATCCTTCAATTGTCATCAATGGTTTATTATTTGCGGGAGGTGGTTTGCAACCTACCCACCCACTAGTCTAGAAATTACTACTGCTACGACTCATATGCATTTAAAATGGTAACTGTACGAGAATAAATGTATATTATAAATTAAAATTATAGAGGAATCTTTTATATAAATTTAACTTAACGAATAGTTTTAAATGTATATATATTTTTGCAAATAAAGTGTATTCTTCGGTATATAAATTATCCAATTCTTGTAATTGGGGAGCAACTCCAATAACATTCAGATATAATTCGTACACAACATTCTGAAAAATATTGCCCCTATCTAATAGTTTTTGGACAATTCGTTATAGAAATTAATGGAAAATGCAGGAAATGAACAGTAAGGAATACAGCATATATGTTGTGAAAATTTGATAAAAAAGGTTAACAATATGGTCAATAAATAATAAAATACAGAAAAGCACGAACACTTGCATCTGGGAAAGTGGTGCAAATTATGTCATGTCACCCGTCTTGTTCTTCTTAGAATTTTGTGAAAATGAGCTTTAATTAGCATTGTAATTGTTTTTAATAATCAATATGTTGACGAGTTATCACACATGTTTTGCTAGCGTTTGTCAGCATCACGCAACCCCCATATTGTCAAACGTGGTAGGAATATAACTATGATAATAAGCACAGCCTAGATAAAACATGCTAGAAATCATTAATTGTTTAAAAAAATATTCCTTTTTGGAGTAATCTAATTCTCCAAAATAATAACCCAGCTGAAAAAACATTAGCAAGATAAACTTTGTGCACTGCAAGGAGAATGTTGTCCGCAATAAAATCTATCAACATCCCAATATGGAAGAACCACATTGACTTGGAAAGGGAGATCCAGATTACGAAAATACTAATGGTCAATTGCTGGCGCCACGTGTCCAACGAAATTGGATGGCGCTCAACCAATGAAAATTGAAAGTAAGTCAGACAGCTGAGGCAACTTTCCAGTTTAATTCTTAATGGCTCGGAGATGTAATTAATCTAGATTGTTGGAAGTTTCTTTTGGTATATATGGCTTGCAAGATGGCGTAAACATTGCAATTAAACGAGAACAACGCCTGCATGGTGAAAACAGGCTTTTAAAAAACGAGCTCTATACATTTCTACAAAGATGCGGCTGTATACAGTTACAACTGCACATCGCATCGCAAATGTCTATAGGTAATTGCATACGTACAGGGAATGCAATAAGAAAACTTCCTTGTGAAAAAGAAATTACACTGTACTTTGCTGAATTTCTGTACTTTCCCCAACATCGATTTATCAAACCATGAAGTGTGCAACAGTTACAACTTTGGCATTCAATAAAATTGAAAAAAAAGGAATTGTATAAATGGTTTTAATGGTTTTCATACTGCGACATTTTTGCAAAGAACTGTTTGATTTTACTTTATTTTGAATTT
>JAQGCC010004715.1:0-12701 GCA_034698905.1 Xestoiulus laeticollis | reverse complement strand
AGACGCTTTCGAAATAAGACACTTTAAATGACTTTTCTAGATTGAAAAAGACATTAAAAAAAGACACTTATGAAAATAAGACAGAATAATACAAAAAAGACATGTATAATGTCTCAAAAGGAGACACTTCAGTTTAGAGTGTACACCTACTACATGTGATATTGCTGCTTCGAGGGTCATCGTTATTTAGAAGCTCACTATTCACAGGTGTCACTACATGTGAATGAATACATGTACTTAGCTTACATTAATACAAGCGAATTATCAATGAGAAAATGAATTTGAAATGTTGCACTGCAAATGAAAATCCATCCATGAAATAATATGAAATGATGCATCTTCATAAAACTAAATCAATATCGTTCTTACGCATTCTTCTTGTGTAATATCTAACTTATATTTTTTTTAAGATAATAATGCCATCTATATATGGCACGGACATTTTCCGACCACCGAATCTAAGGCCGGAATTCATAGTCGTCGAATAAGCACTATTTGTGTGTTAAAAGTATACAAATAAGTGTATACTTATACGACTATGAATTCCGGTTTAAGTCCTGGGTTTTTAGCCTTGGAACTATCACAGAAACAGCTGTATCTGTTCATCTTATTCGCGTGGAAATCTAAATTTATAATGTTTTGATTTGCAGTATGGTGTAACTAGTACAAATGCCATTTTATACGACTTCAGTAAACCAAATATTGACTATATTGTCATTAAAACAATTACGTCGCAAATATTGCAATAACTTCTTAGATGGTTTTTCATCGTTTCATGATTATCTGCAGTACCACTGAACATACGTACGATCGTAGTCGCCTCAGCCATTTTTAGTTTATCTTTATACTTGGTAATTAAACACATAATTAGAGAAAGGGAAATTAATGTTATAAGATAGTTAACGCTTAACTGCAAAAATGTATATAGTGATGCTAAAATAAGCTATAACACATCTTGTTATAAAAATTTTAACTTTGACAAAATGTCATCTTAATTACGTTTTCAAATAGCATTTTATTTTTTAGCTAAGTTTAGGCCATATATACATGTATATAGTGTATGAGAAGTACATCTACACTGTAGCAATTGTAAATCCCAGAACAAGGTCTTCGGTAGACAGCGAATTTCCGTTCCATTATTAGTTATTGATTTTGCTGCAGGATGGCGCTATTGTCTATAACCTTTATAATTCAGGTTTTTGCAGCTTTTAATTCCATTGACCAAAGCATTAAATTGGTATCAAATATGGCAAATCTTGGTACTGAATTGCAAGGCTTTGAAAAGAACAAAACTTTAGCATATTGACTGTTATCAGTCATCTGAAATAAATTCACGTTGCATTCAAACTTTACATACCCCCTGTATATGCAGATATATTTGGAATGATATTAGGGAATGATAAGTTCTTAGATTTGGGATAGCTATAACGCCCTATAACAAAGGTGTTTTCTAGCAGAATTTCATCCGCCTGAATTGACACGTTTCCAATACTCAGTCGTTGGATCGTTCTCATGATTTTTCTGGGAAATTGGCCTGGTATTAGTCATGGAAAAAACATTCTAGCTCAACCCACACCCTTTTCCATCCCTACAAAAGATTCAAGGACCATCCACCATTAAAGCGCGACTCGAAAAACTAGCTAAAAAGTTAAGGTCAGTTGCAAATGCTGCATTCTGTGCATGTTATAAAAAAAGTCGTTGTGAAACTAATGCAAAAAGCATTTTTCGAAGAGGGATTTGAAGGAGAAATTGGTGGGGATTATCGCACGATTTTGCAGCAAAATGGTGACATCGCCTCGGTGGCACACAAATTCTAGTCAAACGAGACTGGAAATTCGACAATCAGTAAAAGTGATCAAATTCAACCTAAATAGTTTTGCTATCGATGCCATTCACGTCCGCCTATCAAACTATCGATGCTCAATACGGAAGGGGGGAAAAACAAACAGCAATTATATAAATAAATTTGGCATTCGACGTAAATGGGAAATCAAATAAGGGTGGTGTAATTTCCTGGTTTTTTTATTCAGCATGAAAAGCATGTAACTCAATTCCTTATCATTTTGATGGCAGCATTGGAAAAAGTGAAATTCCTTGAACTTCTCTAAATTTCACTTTATTTCAGCAATAAAGCTCAATGAAAACCCGGCTATGCTATGATACGTGACACCCTGTAGGCTTCAGACCATACAATATAATATCTGTTTAAAAAGTTGGTTATAAATTAAGCAGGTGTGGACGAAGATGTTTAATTACATGTATTATAGTAAAATAATTGTTCAATGAGTCGAGACTGAACCGAATGGGAATTTTTACCTTACATTGTGTACTAATTTGTGTACATCAGGTGTTTTTACAATACTTAATGTACACAAATCAGTATCAATACAATTATTATAAATAATAATTAACATAAAATGGCATTTACATTGTAGGTCTACATGTATATGCATATGTTGAGTGTATGATACCAAATTAAAATTTTCAGAAGACTTTTCAGCCACCCAGTATTTGTCCAGATAGCTTGGAAAATGAGGTTATTTCATGAAATTAGCCAAATAAATCACCATCATCCGGCCGTTTTCGACATGCAAATGAGTCAGAGGGAATATTAATTAAAATTAATAATTCTTCCGGCAATTTGAATACGGATACTTATTTCACAAAGCTTAAATGAACAATGAGAAATCACGAGAATTACTTATTGTTGGCGTGCTTTTTAATGACTTTTTCAATTTTTATAATTATCTAAATGAACTTGTACGACGTTTGATTAATGCCGAATTTCTGTTTTTAGTACTCTATAGCTGCTACAATAGGTTAAGACTTTTACCCCTGTTATTGTTGTGGATATTTTTTCATATATCCATGTTTCAGATTTTCATTTAAAAAAAATAATAAAATCAAGTTTTCTACTGAGGATGCTATTACATCTTTTTGAGCAACATCCCAAATTGAAAAAATGCTCGTTTTTCGACAGGTTTTTTCCCGCATGGTTAGCCCATCGATTGCCCTGTTTTATTTCCCCCGCATTGTCGGTATAGTACCAACAAAGATGACTAACCGGTTAGTGTTAACGAGGGTTTTAAAACGATGAAAGTTTGTCCTAATTTACCTGTTCTTCGCCTGGGCATCCCTCCAATGGCCCAGTTTTCCTCCCTTTTTCAATAGGAGGAACCAGACACATGCTTCTCCTGACTGAATTTCAAGCAACTTTTGCCTTCTAGAATATTTTATTAGGGTTTGGACGGTCAGAGTAGGAGTCCGTACTTTTTCCATTTCTGATGATGAGGGTCGTCATTTTAGGAGGATGGAATTTGTCACAGTATGCATTTTTATGACAAATGTCTTACAAGGCAACCCGAAAATTCTTCTTAGATTTTCTTTACTTAAAACTTTTAGCAATTATACACCTACATTATATTGACAGACTTTACGAAAATGTGCCACAGATTTCACGGGTAAAAAGTAGTGTTTTAGACCTGTTCAAATACGTTTTAACAAGGGAATTTGGTTAAACATGGAATAGCCAGTTAGAACTGATTTAATGTAAGCTTACATGCACAGTATGTCAAAAAATACATCAATACCTTGGGCGAAATCAATATACTGATATCAGTAATCAGTTTTATACTGATATTTGGGACACTGATATCAGTATGAAATTATACTGGTGTCAGTCAAACAGTTTAGATTTATCAGAGTAGTATAATGATGAAACTATAATTTACACTGATATTGGTATGAATATACTCGCATCAGTTAAACATTGCCTACTGATGTCACTATTATGTACTGATACTATAGTATAACTATAACCAATATCAGTATGACTATACTGATGTAAGTCTAGCTCATACTGATATTGGAATGGGTTATACTGGCATCTGTCAAGCATTGCCTATACTGATGTCACTATGCATAGCACTACAGAATTTACTGATATCAGTATATTTATTTCGACAAGGGCCATGAGGATTTCATGAAAATATTAAGATGCTTTTTCACACGTTTTTAACTTGAAAAATTATATTTTTGTTCACTCGATCACCTATTTAATTGCAACAATATTTTCTAACGTCCTAATTAAAAAGTAATTCTCATTTGTAATGGTCCTCAATTCAGATATGACTAGGAAAATACTATCCAAAATTGAATTCAAGGTGGACATGTTGCTAAACAATGAAAATTGTGTTCGAAAACAATTTCTTTGAGCAAGAATACAAGAAATCGTTTAGCATATTGTCGTGTTTATGAATTTTCTGCAACATTGTCTGCTTTGTGACAATGCTTATTGATTCCAACTGACAGTTCGTCCTACATGTACATGTACGTCCTTGCCAGTTTTTGGATTAGTATACCTGGACTGAACTCTCGCCGTTGTTACATGATTGGACACAAGTTAATGTGACAATTCCAGACAAACATGATTCCGGTTTGCAGCTAGACAATTTTAACTTCAAGGTCCTCGACTGACCCTTGCATTTCGTTCATAGTTTTGTGACTGACCTCCGTTCTTGTTTCGTTTCTTTCTCATTTTTTAGATAAAATGTTGATTAAAGATGGTTTCCTCGGCCATCCTACCTGCTATCATATTTTTCAATCCTTAAAAAGAATCGTCGTTTCGTCTTTTCTGATAAAAATTCAGGTTGCAAATTAGGTCAACGTTTGTCTTAATGGATAGTGTCACCACCCACCCGAGTGACCGTCCCCCCACCCAATCTGTTTAGAGGCCTTTTTACAATAGGAAATACCCGAACACGTCCCTCATGCATGCTAGCATACTAATTAAGGCCCATTTCAGGGTTGACACATATTTTTCAAAGAATCAGATTGCACTTTAAAATAATTGCATGTGTATAAACTGTCTATAATGCTTACTAAAGTGTCACCTTGCGTATGTTATTGTCCTTTGTCGCATAACGACGAATTCATTGATGCAAGTTCACGAAATTCATCCATTTTGACATAATTCGCTTATTTTGTTGGGATTTTTAAAAACATTCACTGACATCTCATTTTAATTTTTTAAAATGCGAATTTTTTTACAAATTGCATGTTTCTAGAAAAACTACAGGCGTGCATTATAGTTTTCATAGTATACATGTACATCATCAATAAATATATATGAAAGGGTATTTTGACTGTATAAATATGAAAACTTGCGATGTTACTGTACATGTACATGTAGAAGTCTTTAGTTTTTCTGGGGAAATTATTGATATCATCAGGGTTTTTTTTTGTGAAAATGTAATGAAATTTTAATTTTGTGTGAAAATGTATTAAAAACTTGGGTGCTCTTTTATATAATTGCTAAATTAAGTTATCTTTTTTATTATAAATAGGACATGTTAAAACATTTAAAAGATGTTGAGAAATTATATACAGGTACGTGTACATGAGTTTGACTAGAAAATAATAGCCAATAAAACATATACTGTACCCATGCGTGCTTTTCCAAAGTTTACTTTTGAGAAATTGTGCTGTGATATCAACCCTACAATGCAGTATAAAATATGATTATACATGTACATGCAGATTATATGAAATGTATTTCACACGAAAATCAGTGGTTGGTAAATAAATATTCCTCATTTTTTTTTACTTTTTCTTTTCTTATAAATATTTTCTTAATAAACTGGGGATTATTTTCTACTTTTCGTTTAAAAGCTATGCACTGTATAGTGTATCAATGTAAATGTGCAAGTATAAAATAACATGTAAAGCATATCATAATTTGCGAAGATTTTAAATAACAGGTTCCTCCTTTAGAAAACCTTTAAACAATGCATGCATACTGCATACCGAAGTTTCAGTAAATGTCATGTGCATTGTATAATATGCTTGTAATATAATAAGCGTGTGTTCTGAGAATATAATTGTGGCAGTGGCTAGACAGTTCATATTGATTTTCAGACTGTCTGGGTTTTTGTAATTAATTACATCGATTTGGTGAAATCAGTAATTTGTTAAACTTTTTATTTATTTTTGTGAAAATCTTGCAAGAAAGTTGCGCTATAGAATACTGGTGTCAAAGCAGGTTTGTGATAATGTAGAAGGGCCTTTGTCTGGACACTGAATGGCCAGTTGCTAGCCAGTGGTCACACCGAGCTACAAGCCTTAAAATCCGGCTAAATATAATGCAGTTATTTGGCACAAGGTAGACTACATAGGTGTTGAAGAAGCCACGTATACTTTGATCCAGTTGCACAGGCGAGCAGTATTTCGCCTTTTAAGATAACCCAGTTTTTTTACAGGCCATTTTAATGCCATTTGCAAAAGTGTATGACTGGCTAGAAAAATTTAATTGATGGGGTTTTCAAGGTGGATATGATAATAAGCCTCATATAATCACCCAAATGGTCAGTATCTGGACACCGGATCACCGACATTTTTAATTAACGTTCGGCTAAATTATTGCTAGCGTATACAGGAAATGAAAGTTAATTAAATAACTGGAATTTTAACTATACGAGATGCCATTCGGATTAAAAGGACATTTGTGATATGCCTTAAGGTCACGAGAATTGTTTGCTTTTGATATCACGGTGTCCTGTACAAAGCATAATTTGCTAATCGTTGATTAACACTGCTCATGAGTCATTCCTACAATAATTTAATTGAAGGTTATCTCAATACATGTATGTTTCAATACGACAGATTAACAGTTGTATTGTCAATAACCAAACGTAACCGAATTGTCATTAAATTTGAAATAATACTTAAGATTTACTGGGATTGTGCTTTAGTGCAAGGTTATAATGAACGATGTCATGTTCAAATCTCATTTTTTATTAAATATGAACGTAACACTGGAACTTTTGTTCTTGGAAAAATGTAATTATTAATAAAATATTGATTTGTTATACACCTTTAGTTCAACATCTATAACAGTCATTACATAAATACGCTCATGAAATTTAGTACACTATCGATATGTAGCTAGCAGCAAAGGTTCAGAAAGACCAAATTTTTTATGGTTTGACAATTTTTAAATATCAGTTATTACTACAGAATGCTTTATACCTAAGAATTCCAGGGCAAATTTTTCAATAACTACATGTACATGTAGGTCTCGTTCAATTTGGTTCATTTTCGGGCCCCGAGCTCTAAATTGACCCATAACTTTTCATTTCTTGGGTAAGCATACTTCCTTGCTCTCACTGACCAACTTTCATTCATACAGGGTGAATATCTAGTCTAATATATTCGCTTGAATGATACATATATAATATAGTTAGTCATCATATTTTCTATTATCACTCATAATTATTTCACGTTTTTAATGATTTTTCATACGAATGCGGCAATTAATTTTATCTCACTGTAATTATACCCTTTCTCACTGCAGTTTTTCAATTTTGTCTTCACAAAATGGTACCATATTGGTACCATTAAGCTTGAAAAACATGAAAGTAAATCAAAAATCTTATTTCGTTTCATTTTTGTTACTGTATTTACTAAATATTACACAAAATTCTGAAATTTCTTGTATTATTTTAATTGATCACCTGGTTTTTACCTGGCAATTAGGCCATGTCATATTAATTTTATATTTAATAATGGATCTTCCGCAGATTAACTTGTATGCGTAATAGGTTCATTCAAATCTGTTTAACATTGTTTTCTCAATACTAAGTATAATTACGGATAATTAATCAGAGCCTTGAAATCTTTCGTTTCTTCATCCAGTACTCCATTTCTTCTTCGTCTGTCCATGTTTTGCCGAAGCCGAATGACGAGTTGGCCATTGTGACACTGACCTAGTATGTAGGGAGGGAAAATCTAGGCCACAATCACCATTTACTTGTTAAGAAAAAACAACACAAAAGGAATGCGTAGTGAGAAAAGCTCAAAAGGTTGACCACTGTACCCTAACTCGTAAACTTTTAGACTGTTGTGTAGGGTGCCAAACTGACCCTTTTTTTACTTAGTATCCCACCCACATAAGGGTTTTAGGCTTACATGGGTCACTCCTTAGTGATCTCTTAGTGACCCTTGGTAACCACTTTACGAAATAGAGGAAGACAGAAATATACATGTAGGTTAGACTTGTGTCTGAATATATGATTAGTCCTTGCCCATCGGCTTCCGCATTTCTGTATTTGTAAGAACAGTGGAATTGAAAACTTGTTATTTTGCAATTAAACATTCTAATGGAAAGTCTTTTATTTTTATCTTTTTAAATACGTCTGTCTTTCTATGTTTTGAATCGTATTTAACATAATATGAAATGCAATTAAAAATAAACAGCTAAAAATGATTCATAACTTATTCCACAGGAAGTGACATCTGTAAGCAGAACAAATTATTATAATTTTTGAGATAGTAATTTCTCCAAAAATTTGAATGTGCATTTTAAATATATACAATAAGTATATTTCTAAATTGTCATATATACATGTATATGAATTTACCTTATAATACATTTTTAGTAACTACATTATACTGATTTTGATGATTAGCTTACTTGCATGTTTAGTTTGTCTACTATCTACAGTATATGCCTTCTATATACAGAAATAATATTATTTTGCAAGATAATTGGGACATGGATTGAATTGTATTTCTCTAAATGTAAAAATTGTATAGCAGGACTAAAATTTCCACTTGGAGTCTTTGGAATATTTGTTTCAATATCTGTATTTTGTGAAACACATGTCAAAATTATAGGAATTTCTGATTTACACAGGGTTTTCTATAAATCAGCGACAATTTCGACTTCACAACGATTAACAATATACCGCAATAATCTGTGACAAACGCATAACCACCTCATTAGAATACTGACCAAAAGGTCACCAAAATTTAAGATCCTGGAAATTGACACGAATAACGTTCGTACATCTTTATCTGTGGAAGTTGCTGACCTTTCCGAGCAATTTGTTGTTTTTAAACCTGATGTTTCCAGCTGACCAGGATACACGAAATGCTCATAATTGGAGTTTTGGTGGTCATTATACTGTTTTATTCCTGATTTCGTGTTTATTGACCAGGTAAATCAAAGGCGAAAGTGGGAGAGTGGGGCAAGGCATGCTTCTCATCATATCATTATTTATTATTTTGTTAAAACGTATTTTACTAAACTAGAAGCAAAAATGACTTCCCATTTTTTTATCAGTGCCCTCATGTGCCACACATGTATATAGCACGATATAGCTATTTTGACCTCACATGTTTTGTACAGTTTGAAAGTTGCTTGTTTTAAAGATATTGTCATTATTTAAGGATTTTTTCTACAGAAATTGGGAATTCTTCAGATGGTGTCCAATGAGTATAAGAAGAATTTTAAGGCATGCAATAATATTTTTATAAAAATTGTGATTTGTTTTAGCATAGTATGCCGAAATACTTATTTCACAATATACTGTCTAAATTTTGCTCTGTATTTTTTCAGTTTTTGATAATTTTTAAGGATATAAAATAACAAGTTTTGTATTCATGTATTTCTATAAAAGGACACCGCCAGTTTCGATGTCAAAGCTCACATTATAGCTCAACAGGGGATGTGACACTCAGAGGACATTGCACGCCTTAAAATTGTTGCCATTAAGATATAGTACATGAAATGTGGAGGTATTTTTAAGGCGAAATACCGATCATTATCCTCTCTGTTTTCAGACACAAAAATGCACATAATGCCCTAGTCCTACAAACCTATTTTTTATTCAGTCTGTGTTAAAGGGGTTCAAACTGCTGAGTGCTGACTGCTTAAATTTAAATAGACTGTTGTTCTTCAGTGCTGAAAATCTTAGGAACTTGTTTAGTAAACAATAATAATACACTTCCAACCACGCGGCGATTGAACCATGAAAATATAGTTTGACCCTCAATCTTGTTTCTCTCAGAATGTTTTATCTTCCATATAGCATACCAAGCTGGGCCCATTTATTATTTTTATTATTATTGTTATTGCTGCTAGTAATAACATTGTTATTTCATTCGAATATTTTAGTTGTAATACTTTATATGAAAAACGTGTCGCCATTAAATTTGTTGAATAAGCATTTTTATAAAATGATTTTTTATACCTATAAAATTATAACAATGATGTGTTTATGGGTTTAAAATGGTTTAAAACGGATTTTGCATTTAGCTATGCAATTTTTTCAAGTTTTATTTACGAAACATATTAAAGTAAATTTAATAGATTATTTTCATTAAAGGAAAATGAAATCCGAACAAACTTTATACGCTTATATTATATGGTGTACGTTTTATATTTTTATACAGCTGCATATGGGTGTTATGTTTCTGTAAAAAGTGCCTCATAGGCCTGTCTTCCATATTAATTATTATCCATGTGTGAAATGATACAATCTTTAAAAAATACTATTTTAGGCACACCCTGCAAATTTAAGAAAGTTTTTATAGCCAAGATTACTGTTTTATCAGCAATATAGTAGCCAAATTCGGTAATTTTGGCAAGAGTGGTATTCTATATAATTAGCAATTAAAATACGAGACCTACTAAACCAAGATTGTAACAAATCACAAACTGGATCATTTCATCGTACGAGTCCACCATCATGACGTCATTAATAAAATGTGGATTACGAGGCCAATCAGCGAATAGTTTTTCTGAAACTTAAATTTAGTTGGGAACAAGTCTTACTGCATTATATCGAGTGGTATACCCCAAAATTGTAGCTACATTTATATATTGAAAAATATGAGATTATTTAAAAATTTTTAGATTTGTAGGCTAACACAGAGGATTACTTTGTGGGATTCTGTCCGTTAGTTTCAAATACAGTGTAGTTTTACTTAATTATTATAGTGTACATTATTTCCTATTAATTTAAATTAATTTCCCAGAAAAAATTAGCAATGGCTTATCGGCATATATCGAATTTTTTTAAATAATGCGCACCAAATAGTTTTCAAGAAAAATACTTCAACATGTTGGTATAGTTTAACGAAATGTTCATCATAAGTGCATTCTACAACTTTTTCTATATGTTTTATACAAATATTTTTAGGACAAACTTAGTATAGAAAAATTTCGAGTTGGATATGGCACAAAAAATGCATGTATCACATTTATCACAGAAAATTCCATCACATGTATTATTATACATTTTATTAGTACATGTACAATTGTATATAAGAAACGAGTTTTAATATAGGTCTTTTTTATTCTCTTAAGCATAAATCTTTCAAAAATACCATTCAGAAATGCATATAAATTTATATAAAATTTATATAAATTTGCCTTGAGAAGTACATTTTGTAACTTTTTTAAAAAATAAAACCTAACATTGCCATTTTTAACATTTCTGGTTACTTGATGACGGCTTATAAAACATGTTATCGATATATCAGAATTACATTACGAGTATTGCAGCGCCATCTATAAGCACATTTTCAAACTAAATCAAAATTAAAATAAACTTTTTATTACTCTATAAAACTTATAAGTGGTCATATTCTGTAGATTCAGCATACGTCTTCTGTAAACAAAGTTATAAAATTGAAAATCGACATTAGACAACTACGTTTTTATAGTAAGTGAATCCTAATTTAAAAAAAAACTGTTTTATGACTATTTCACAACTTTTAAGGCAGAAATTGCTATTGGCATCCGATGTTTAACTCGGAATGCGATTTATTTAAAACTTAAATAAAAAAAAAGTCAATGAAAGTAGAGCTCATTGGTAGTCCCTCATCGTTTTTCCCTGGGAGCAGGTTTTCACTGACCTGATTTTTTTTTCCAAAACTTAAAAATTAAGGTTAATGCACGCAAAAAAAAAATCCCTTTGAAAAGTAAAAAAAAATTGAGAAAAATCGAGAAATACTTGAAGAAATAATAGAATGTTACGGCCTATTGATTTTGTGCACAACATATAATTCACAAATTTACCACCAGGGCTTTGTTTTTACTGAAAAGAACTACATGTTTCGTTAAACCTAATTTTTGTCTTTTTCACCTTATCTTCCTCCTTAGTGGTTATCTCTTATTACTTTGACAGTTTGTTGGTAACCGGTTCAACCGTCAGGGGTCAGTATAGGTCAGGTGAAAACAGCAAGTTGGTGCAAAAAGTACGTTGCTCCAATTTAATAGAAAAGCAGGTATACCAAACAGGTATACTCAACAATGCTGCTCTGAAATAAAAAAACATGGAAATATATGCTATGCTACTTTCGCTTTATTTATGTAAATAAGTTTGGCAAAAAAAAAAAATGCGGTTTTTCATATCTCAATTGCCGAAATACGTGGCTAAATACCCAGGAAGTGAATATATATCTGACGTCAGAGCCACCTCACTTTACAAATAGAAAATCGCGCCTGGATGATATTAAAATCAAAATCAAATGTATGTACATTAAATTGAAACAAATTATGTATATTGTTATAAAATTGTAGACATGTTAATGCATCACTAAATTTTAGTAAATTAATTGTCATTGAAGCTTCAGATTAAAGTATGGGTCATATAGAATATAAAAAATTAATTCTTAGTTGTATCATATAAAGATGAAAAATACTAGAAATAAAAATGCGGGAGCAAGTAATTATACATTTATCATACAGCATTTATACATGCATATTTTACAAACGTGAATTTATTATTTACATCAGACGAATTATAATTGAAATCTCGCCATCGCTAAATATGGCGATCAAGCTTCTTGAAATGGACATAGTGCAAAAAGCTGCAAAACTGTTTTATTTTTTTTAATCAAATTTTTCACAGCAA
>JAQGCC010004714.1:0-12702 GCA_034698905.1 Xestoiulus laeticollis | reverse complement strand
CTTGTTTCCCAGCTAACCTACTTTCCAAGGCATTTATTTCTGCTGTTTTCCCATCGACAATAACTATAATTCCAGTTGGAGTTTTCAATTTATTATTTTCTATTTTTTTATATGGTTGACCAAGTGATCCATTTCTTGCTTCAATTTATCTGTTGAACGTTGCACATTTTTTATTTGAGCTTTTACAACTTGCTCCTCACTTTTTGCTTTTAGAAGTGCACTTTTCGATTTAATTCCTCAATAAGAGTTTCTGGCTTTTGATAATGGCCCTCGCTAATTTTGTAGACTGACGATTCTGAATTATTAAGATTTAAAATGACTAATTCTTCATCATCTTTCATTATGTTAGCCCAGTTGCGTATAAAAAATATTTCGACAAGAGCAATTTTGTAGACTGACGATTCTGAATTAATAAGATTTAAAATGACTAATTCTCCATCGTCTTTCATTATGTTAGCCCAGTTGTGTATAAAAAATATATCGACAAGCGCAAACATCATCGTTCAGTGTTAATGGCACAGCTAATTTTACTTTGTAATTGGCATGAGTATTGTCCGGAAATAGAAGACTACTACTGTTGGTACTACTGAAGAGTACTACTGTACTCCACATAAAAATCATCAGGTGCTTCCATTGTTTAGTTGAACAAGATCACTTGCCAAGAGTTACTTTACAAGTATCTGGCGATTTTTTATATTTTTCCGCTCCTTAATCACACGATCAATCCGCCACAAATCTTTTTCAGTTTTATAAATTTTTTGCACCTCTTCCTCATAGAACGTGCCTTTAATTTGGTCGTTGTTAATATTTTTCAATAAATAAAGAGACTTGGGAATTCTTTGCACTACAGATGCTTCTGTAAAAACTTCATCAGTCCAATTAGGAAGATATCCTTTTTTAAATATCTGTGTAATCCGTACCTTGTCATTCACTTGCAATTTGGCATGTCTTTTTCAATGGGGGAAAAGTGTTTTATGCACAGTTTCAGAGTTTTCTAAATTTTCTTCTCTGGGTGCCATTTTAATGCTGAGGTGGTATGAGCTATTATAACTAGATACAAGATCATCATTAATATCAATATAGCGATGATTACCCTTATGTGTAAATTAAACGCCACATAAGAGTTTTTAAAGTACAATTAAAACGCTCAACTACAGAAGCTTTCGTTTCATTATTTGTTGTAGACAGTCCAACACTTTCAGTGTTGGACTTTAAGTTTTTGTGTGTGTCAAAGTATCTTTCAGATAATTTTCAACTTTATTATTTAAAAATTCACTACCAGCACCTGTTTGAATTTTTGTAGGCTGTCTGCCCTCATTAAATATTTGTTGTATGGCAGTCAAGATGACAGGTGCAGTTTTGTTTTTACTGGAATTGCCCAAGCATATTTAGAGAATACATCTATGCATGTTAACAAAATATTCATCTTATCATTATTGTTCTGGTACATTTGCATGTATACCAAATCCATTAGTCACACATCGTCTATATGACTGACCAGAGTTCGATTTCTTGTGAAGCGGTGAAATACTGGATTGTAAAGCGTATATACATCTTGTGTTCTGAGCCATTCATGAATCTGATTACGAGAAAATTTATTGCTTGTTGCCCTAAATAGTCTATCAACACCACCTAATGCACCTTTAGATTGTGGTGAATAGTAAATATGTAGCAATACTTCATCTATTTTCTTTCCTCCCATATTATTAGTAAACAGCTTTCTGACCTGCTGTTTAGGTACAGTCCGGTTTCGTTCAGTGGAGTAGACTTTTCTGTTGATTGTTTATTCACTTTTTTTAGTTGGTTTAGCTTTCTTAAGTTTAGTTTTAACTCTTTAACTGTTGGGAATCACCTTTCCCAGGACTGCTGTGTTTTCTTGTGCGGATTTGAATAATTCCGGGCTCCAAAAAGTCCATCCAGCCATGGCTCAAGGAGTCAAGGCCAGCCCAAAGACTCATACAAAGTATGGCTTCGAGTTGCTGACATCGACCAACTACCTACAGTGGCAGAATGACATCCAGTTTGTTTTGCTTGAGAAGGAGTTAGCCTACCTTATCCAGAATGTTCCACCAGCTGAACAGAAACCAGAGTTCGTCGAAAGAAACCAATAGTGCGCTGGTGTCTTGGGCAACTGAATTTCCCCAGACTAGAAGGTCCACATACAGGGCATGACGTGTGCCTACCAAATATGGAATGTGTTTAAGGGAAGATACGGAGGAGACAACAATAACCGGTCCAAACACGCGATCCTCCACATCCTGCACCACGAGCAGTGGACGACAGGCTCGATGGGGGACTACATCGCTCACGTGACCGGGTTGGTCAACCAGCTGAAGCTGGCAGGGGAAAAGATAGATGACGACGAAGTCATCTGTGCCACCCTTAGCGGCCTGCCCGACTCGTGTAAATAATTTGTGACCGCCCTGCACATGACGGATCCGGCCCGATTCAACAGTGACTTTGTCGGACAGATGCTGGAGCTCGAAGCTCAGGATCGGCAGGCAACCGCAGCATCCCATAAGCCAGACACCGATAGCGCCAGCACCGCACAAAGCTGTGGCCGCCGCAGTGGGGGTGGCAAAGGCAAGAAGCAGCAACAGAGGACCGATGGTGAAAATTAACCTGCACTAAGTGCAAGAAGTATGGACACGCTACAGCCAACTGTTGGGGTGGAAGAAAGCCACCAGGACCGAAGTCAACCGGTGGATCATCAAAAGGATCTGCTGAGCATGCTGGCTTCGCATGATAATCTGCTCTGTCAACTGGACATCGACTCCGTCATAGGTCAGACGTTTAGTGTGTAGACTCTGGTGCATCGAGCCACATGACAAACAATCGGAAGTTTTTCGATAGCTACCGACCATCACCCGGCCACATTAACGTCGCCGACGGCGAACACATCGCTGTGAAAGGGATATGTTCCGGTGTGCTCTACTGCCGACTGCAATCAGGCGAAGTGCAACGTCTACGGCTCAACCAAGTGCTCTTCGTGCCATCACTGGCAGAGTGCCTCATAAGTGTTCGTAAGCTGGTCTTCAATAACAAAATGGTCGACTTCCAGAAGGACATAGCTGTTATCACAGCAAGACCTGCAGATGGGAATGGCGCCGATATTACTATCGCGGAAGCCCAGCTGGAGAATGAACTCTACAAGCTCCGACCGGTCAACCACGTCGAGTTTACAAGGCTCGCAGAAAATGCCACCTCCATAGAAGTATGGCATAGGCGCTTCGGTCATCGAGACCCGGAAGCCATCCGGAAGTTAGTTCGCAACAAGCTCGTCAACGGTCTCGATCTCGCAGTCCAAAGTAGTCATTGGATGGCCTGTGAGTGCTGCTCCCGAGAGAAACTAGCGTCGAAATCATTTCCGCCGAGCAAGACCACAACTACTCAACCTCTGGACATAGTTCATACTGACCTATGTGGACCGATGCCTGTGACATCATGTGGTGGAAACCTCTACTTCCTGACGCTTATCGACGATTTCACCAAGTTTACTGTGGTGAAGCTTTGCAAATCGAAGGCGCAGGTCACAGGAGACGTCATGGACTACATCAAAGCGATAAAGGTTAGGTTCGAGCGAGACGTCAAGATACTCCGATCCAACAACGGAAAGGAATACATCAACTTTGAGCTACGGGACTTTCTCCGAAAACGAGGGATACGGCAGCAGTACACCGTCCGCCACACACCGCAGCAAAACGGTGTGGCAGAGCGCAAAAACCGCTTTCTAGTAGAAATGATGCGATGTTTGCTGATTGACTTTGGTATAGCAAGGAAGTATTAGGCAGATGCCGTTTTACATGCATGTTTTTTGCAGAACCGCCTTCCAACTTCTACATGTCCAGTATCCCCGAGCCAGGGGTTTGAGGGAGACATGCCAGATGTCAGCCGCCTGGGTGCCTTTGGATCAAAAATGCTGGCGCACATTCCGCCTCAACAGAGAGGGAAACTAGACGATAAGGCAGAACCTGGAGTCCTGGTTAGCTACGGTGAGGACGTCAAAGCCTACCGTATCCTGGATACTGCCACAAACCGGATTTGGTACAGCCACACTGCTACCATCATCGAAGATGACAGAGATGTAGTGCAGCCACCATCCGGAAGCGTTGCTGAACCAGAGGGAAGCTGGCATGTTCCATTCGACGACGAAGATGATGCCTATGGTACCCCAGCCACTCCCGCTTCAGCTCCAGTGCCAAAAGCTAACGAACAGCCACCGCCAGAGAACATCGATGTCGATGTTTACCCGGACAGCTATCCCGACCTCCCAGCAGCCATTGGGGTTAATTAGGAAATGATGGACATTGAGGACCTAGCATTTGAGAAATGCACAGATGCTGAACCAGAGGTCTTCGAGGACAGTGGGAGTGATGATGACGAGTTTCCTACCCCATCACCTACTGCCTCACCGCCAGCTGAGCCACCGATGCCGCCGCCTGTTGCTGTGCTCCAACCTGGACGTCCCCGCCGAAGCCAACAGTTGCTAAAGCCAGCATCGGAAGAGCCGCCACGGCAAACGACCCGCACGACTGCGGGCCAAAAGGGAAGCCAAATCCGCTCAGAGCCAATGGAATCGGACAAGGAATCTGCTAAGATTGCCTCAGTCACTGCAACTCTGACCCGTGAGCCACAAAGCTGGGCTGAGCTTCTCAAGATGCCGACAGAGAAGAAGAAGCTGTGGGAAATAGCCGCCAGACAAGAGATGTCCCTTCTACAGGAGCACCACGTCTGGGACTTACAGGACCTGCCAGCCGGCCGGAGGCCGGTATCCTGCAAGTGGGTTTTTAAGGCCAAGCTGGGCGCAGATAAATGCGTTCAATCCCACAAAGCTCGCCTTGTCGCACGCGGATTCAGCCAAAAATATGGTGAGGACTATGATGCAACGTATGCTCCGGTGGTGCGACATGACACCGTTCAGGTCCTCCTCGCCATTGCTGCCGCAAAACGGTTCCACCTCCGGCAGCTGGATGTGCCATCGGCCTACCTCAATGGTACCCTTGAGGAGGAGATTTACATGTGACAACCGCCGGTGTTTCTCTCTAAAGGAAACGAAGGGAAAGTTTGCCGCCTTCGTAAAAGCCTGCACGGTCTTAAACAGAGCGCCCTTATTTAGAACCAGACCGCTGTGACCGCACTACTAAAATTAGGATTCACACAGAGCAAAAGTGATGCCTGTCTCTTCGTGAGAGGATCCGGAGACAGCCTCACTTACGTCCTCATGTACGTTGACGACCTACTGGTGGCAGCCGGGAACAACAAGATGACCCTGGCCGTACATCAGCAGCTATCCAACCACTTCAAAGTGCGCGACCTCGGTGATGCTGCGTACTACTTGGGAATTAGGATAGAATCGGCAATCAACGGTGACCTGCTACTGTCGCAAACTGCCAAAGTGAACCAATTAGTGCGCGATCATCGTCTACAAGACGCTAAACCTGCGAGGACACCGATGGAGACCGGATTCCTCGCCACCGACACGACCGCCAGTCTGCTGCTTCCCAACAACCATGAGTTCTGGAAGATGCTCGGGTATATGATGTACCTGGCCACGGTCTCGCGACCAGATATCGTGACAGCCGTCTGCCTACTGGCCCGCCGTGTGGAGAAGCCGTCCCAAGCCGACTGGGCAGCTTTAAAACGAGTAGCACGGTACTTAATAGGTACCGCTACTTGTCGTCTTTGACTATCCGCGACCGGCGGCTGTATGCTCAGCTGCTTCGTAGACGCCGATTTTGCCGGGGACAGAATTGATCGAAAGTCCACGAGTGCTTACGTGGTCTGGGTCGGCAAAAGCCTCGTAGCGTGGAGTAGCCGAAAGCAAGCAACGCTTTCCCTTTCATCTACAGAAGCCGAGTACCTCGCCGCATCACGTAAACTGCAGTGGCTGCGAATGCTGCTGGCGGATCTAAAGGTGCCTGTTTCAGGTCCGACGACTATCTACGAGGACAACCAAGCATGCATTCGCATTTGTGCACGATACACAGTCAACGTCACGCACTAAGCACATCGAAATTTGCCACCACCAGCTCCGGGATCTAGTGCATCAAAAGATAATCTCCGTAGAGTATCTCTCAACTAAAGAAATGGGGGCAGACGTGCTGACGAAGCCCCTAGCTAGAGTCCAGTTTGGAAAGTTCAGCGGCTTGCTGGGGCTATGCGACCGAGAAGCCGCAAGGAAAGAGTCGTAAAACATCCCTACCCACTGTTAGACAGCTGGAGCGCCCAGAAGGGGGTGTTGGAATTTGACCTCTTTGCGCCACTCCAGGGTCGCACTGGCTTTTTTCGGCCTTAGTTAATTTCCTGGCCGGAGTCCAATGACCTCAATGACAACATACCAATTAGTGATGTCATCATAATTAATTAATTGTATTATGAAATATGATTAGAAAATTACTCCTTTAAGTTCTGCTAAGCTGACAACACCTTTGATAATTTTGTGCTTTAAAATGTTGTGCTTCACATTGAAAATAAAAACTTATTTTCAAAATTCTACTGTGTTCATTGACTCTGAACAAATATATATTTTAAAAAAATTATTACAAAAATTATGGAAGTAAATAATATATGTATAATTAGATAAAATTATTTAATTTATTATGAGAACTTATTTAATTAATTCCTGCATGTATTTAAATATTATCAACTATGTTAGATTCCATGTCCAAAAATTAGCATATTAATATTAAAAATATCCTGTGAAGCTTGCTAATTAAGACCACCAAAAATGGTCAGATAATTGTCACTGTAAGTTGCATATATATATATTTACAACAACAACAACAGTTTGTCAATCCTACAGGGACTCCGCCTGCCTGATCTGTGTTGTGTTATTCTGTAGATGTGCTTTAATGGATATTAGAAATTTAAGATTAAGGCTAAGTATAAGTTACCTTGTAATTGTCTACTTCTTCCTTTTCTTCTAGTGTGTTTATCCATTATGTGTTGTTACGTGTATAGTTACTAGTTACCTTTTTTTTATGTTGAGTGTTGATAATCTTTAAGTTGGGCTTTGGCCGCCATATTTGCGATTCTATAGATTAAGAAGATTTCAAGTATTTTAATATTTGATAGTATGTTTATTAAAAATTGCTCAGGGTCGTTATCATGAAATGTGATGGGAGGGGACTTTATCCATGTGGTTAGCAGTGATGGTTCTTAGCATGCTAATATTATATGGTGCTAGGTTAATCTATTGATTTTACAAAAGGGGCATTTAAGATCTGGGGATATGTATAGGAGACCATTTTTAGTTAGTATTGAGATATGATTCGTCCTGAGTTGAAAGATGAACTTCTTAATGCAAAATGGTATGTTGAAAGAAAAGTAAGTTTGGAGCGTATTAGGGTTGGTATTGAATTTTTTGTAGAGTCTGTTAAAGTTAGATATTTTCATTTGGTAGTCTAAACATGCAGCTATTTGTAATTTTGTAATGGTGTTTTTCATAAATAAGTGGACCCATGCTAGGGGATATGAGGATAGGGGGGGTCTGATCATTATGTAGAGGGGTGTTTATTGATTTGGAGAAGAAACTGTTGAAGGATATTGTGTTTGTTTGGTTCAGCATCCAGCCAGTACAGAAAAAGCGATTGGCTGAAAGAGGGGTTGGGGGATTTGATCGTTCTCATCTAATATTTGAATGTATGAGTTATTAGTGTGGTGTTGATAGGTTGTGTATTGAGTTCGTTGTATAGAATGTAGTATGGTGTGGACGGTGACAGGCTGAAGACACGTCGTACAAAACGCTTGAATAGGCTATAGAGGGGCTTGATCAAGTTCCATACGAAAAAAATCGCATTGTATGTTATCATGAGGGTTATTATAATATTGAAAAGGACTCTGTGTATTAAGATGTTGTTAAGGCTGTTAGACACATGGAATTTATGTAGTATATTTAGATGTTTAATGAATTTATTTTTTATGAACTTTACATGATCGATAAATTTCCCATTACTTGAGAATCTAATCCCCAGGTAAGTCCAAGAGTGTATGGTTTCGATAGGGTCAATGCCTCAGGTAAAAGAGTTTTTACAGGGGCATTTCTTTCGTTTTGCAAATATTAAAACTTTTGATTTTACAATGTTAAGACAGAGAGTTTAGCGTAAGGTATTTTCTTAAAGTATCTATTTGTTTTTTAGGCCTGCTTTCGATTAGGCAATTAGAATGATGTCGTCTGCAAAAATGAGGCAATGGATGATTTTGTTTAAAAAGTAACATCCTTTAGTGTTGGGGATAAAGGTGGGGAGGTCCGCCAAGAACAAGATAAATAGTAAGGGGCTAAGTGGGTCTCCTTGTAAGACTCCTGAAGTTATTCTAATGAAGTTAGTTAGGCCTGATTCTGTTTTAATTTGGATTGTTAATTGTGCGTAAAAAATGGATATGTTGTGTAAAATTAAAGGGGGCAGACCCATCGCCCTTAGTTTGGCCCATAGGGTAAGGTGGTCCACAGAGTCAAAAGCTTTTTTTAAATCGGCCATAAATGTGTATGTAGGTGTGCTTGTTTTTTTAGTCTGGTTTGTATTAGAGAGTTCAGTAAGAGGATGTGATCATGGGTACCCATTTCTTTTTGGAAGGGACCTGTTCGATTGGTATTATTGTATTCTCAGAGGCCCACTCTTTTACCCTGCTGGCCACCAAGTCCATATAGATTTTAGCGACGTTGATACTAGGCTGATGGGTCTGAAGTTTTCAGGATTAGTAGGGTTACCTTTTTTATGAATTGGGTGCAGTAGAATTTGGCTCCAGGAAGAAGGGAAGGTGCGTGAAAAGAATGTGTAGTTAATGAGATTAAGTAGTTCAGATCTTATGAAAAGGTCTGTGGGGATTATGTCTAGTCCTGGGGCTATGTTAGCTTTCATATTCGCAAGGGTTTTGATTAGTTGGAGTTTGGTGAATGGTATGATGTATTGGTCGGACGAGGTGGTGGCTGGGGGGTTGTAATTGGGGTTATGAGAATTAATGCAAGTGTGGATGTTATTGATGTAATTCATAAGTTTCTTATAACCAATTTTTTTAATGGGGGAATATAGTGATGTGAGAAATGTCTCCCAGGCGTCTTTATTAATTAAATTTTAGTTAGACGATATGTCATTTTTTGTTTTTCCAAGTATCTTCCAAAGATCCTGGGGAGTTTTAGCGAGAGTTATTTTCTCATGCCAATTTAGTTTGTAAATACTCCTTGCTTTGGAGATCTCATTTCTGAATTCTTGTTTTAATTTTGTTTTTATTGCAATATTGTTGGTGGATGAGTTTTTAATAAAGTTATAAATGGCTTTCTTTAGATTTTTTTTATGATGCTGCAATCCGTAGTGAACCAGGGGGCATTTGACTTATTCGTGTTAGTGAAGGGTTGATTTGTGATCATTTTTTGGAGAGTAAGTTCGTCCTTGATTATGGTAGCAAAATAGGCATACCGTTTTTGAGTTAGAATAGAAATTTTAATTTGGGATATGAAATGGATTGGGTAGTGTTATGTTGAGGAGGGTCAGTGCAAGCGTAGGTGATTAATAGCGGTAAGTGGTCAGAAGTAATTGCTGGGTGTATTGAAATTTTTATTATGTGCTTTAGTGCAAGGCTGCTAGCTATGCAATAGTCTATTACTGTGTATGTGTCTCCTTTATGGAATGTCGGCGCTCTATCTTCGTCCCCTGTGATCCGTCCATTTATTATTGTTAGTTGATTGTTGTTGCAAAGTTTAAGTAATTTCTTTCCCTTTAGGTTCGCTATTGGGTCAGTGGATTTTCTACAGGGGTTAAGGTGGGTAGGAGGCGTGGGTGTGTTTATGTTACCTTTGTTAGCAGTACGTGCGTTGAAGTCATTAATTATGATAATTGGCATGTTAGAAAGGAATGGGCGGAATAATTGAGGGATTTCAGAAAAAGGGTTAGGTACGTTGGGGTGTTGATAAGTTCCTAAGATGAGCATAGTTCCTGTGTTGTTTTTTTAAAAATTTTTAGGGCTATTACGGAACTAGAGTTATATAAGATTTGAGGGGGAGCAAACCTATTCTGGGATATCAGAAACTTGATCCCGCCTGAGGGGTGACCCCTCTTTGCCATACTTGCGTGATTCGAGATATTATAGTATTTGTTCTCGTATACTCCCACATCGTCTGACAGCCATGTTTCTGACAAGAAAGTGATATCAGTTTTCTGTATTAACTTGGCGGCCTCCGGGTCCGACAGTGTTGACGTGATTCCTGCTATGTTCCATGATAATATGGATATGTCATTTTTGATTTGTTGCTAGATATTGTGGTGGGAGGGAGGTGGTTGAGTAGAATTTTGGTGGAGTAGATGAGTTCTTGTGTCAAGGGGGTTCGTGAGGGAACTTGAGTTAGCTAATTGATCGTCCATATTATTAGTTCTTAGATCTGGATGTTGATGAGTATCCATAGGTGTTTGGGTAGATTGTAGTGTGATTAACGGTTGATCTATGGTGTTTGGGTAGGTTAGCAAGTTTTGATGGACTTGGTTAGTCTGGTTTGGTAAGTTTCAGGTAGGTGTAGGAAAAATGGATAGGGAGGTTAGGTGTACTGAGTAAGTTGTACCGCTAACTAAAAGGTTACCTTCAATTAGTTTGGGGTTGTGTCCTGATTTGTGGTATTGGAAATGGGGATATAGAATTTTCCTTTTTGCTAGAGTATCTTTTGAGTAACTTCGATCTAGACCAAATCTTCCCCATCCTTGTATGTTCCTTATAGCGCAATATTTCTGTAGGTGTATGTTAGGAAGTTATCGAAGTCAAATCAATGTGCAAATTTAACTATTACAGGGGGAAGGGGTCTGTTAGGGGTAGGTTTCGACAATGGGTGGACTGCTTCTAGTTTAATTAATTGGAAATTTGGTATATTAATGATCTTTATTAGATCTCTTACATGGTCCATCCAAGTGATGCCTTGGGGAGGGGTGGCAGTGTTAAATAAAATGCAGCATTCTCTTCTACTATAGTTTTCAAGGTCGTCTATTTTATTTAATACTTTTGTTAGGAGAAATTCCATTGGCTGGCTTTCTGGGCGTACGTTTTTAAGAATTTCTATTTTGGCTTGTAGAAGATGGAGGTTAGTGGTGACTTGTTGGTGTCTAAGGTAAGATGTTGAGGCATTTTGGTCAATTTGTTTTTGAAGTTTGTCGTTAGAGGCTGCCAATTTCTGATTTATGGTGCCTGTTTGTCTGTTTATGTAGTCGTTAAGTTTTTGGTTAGAACTGATTATTCCCGTCATCGATGCTTTGATATCCAAGAGGGTTAGTTTGGAGGTAGTTTCCTTATTTTCTGTTATATGTTGTTCAGGTTCTGATTCGGGAGACTCAATGACTTTTTTAGGAGCCTTCCTCACGGGTCGATTTGTCAGTTTGGAAGATATGGGCTCGATAGGGATTTAGGGGATCTTTTAATGAGGTGTCTGCTGAAGAAGGGGTCAGGGGTGGCTTAAGTTTGTTCTTTGGTTTGAGGTGTATTTGTGAAGGTGTTTTCTGTTGTAGAAATTTTCCTTAGGGTGGGGGGGCTTGGATTTGATTCAATACCTGTTTACCTTAGTTCAGTATTGCTTTTATAGTATGATATGGTATGGAGTTGAAGTTTCTTCTATCCCGTAATCTAAAAGTCTGAAGTTTAAACAAGTTTATCGTGTATTTAATTTGTTTTTTAAAAGGGGGGTTAAAGGTATGTAGGGAGATCTGATTAATAGAATTTTCAATTGATGCATCTAATGAGAGTGCTAATATTATCATTAAATTGAGAGTATAAATGGTTTTGATATTTGACGATAGTTTTCTGTATTTCCGTTTTTTTTTTAGATTGGTGCTGTGAATGTAGGCATTGTAAATACTCCAGTGCACTAAGGTAGACACAAAGCCACTAATTGACATGCAGATTGAAAGAATTAGAGCGATAAGTAATATGAATTTCGTTTTTTTGGAAGGAGGAATTAGCATATTTTCATAGTTAAGAATATAACTTACCATTAAAAAGTTTATGTTATTCTTAGTCGGGGTGTTAGATCTGTTGGTAGTAGTGTTAGCTTGAGCTTTACAGTGTACCAACGGGGCCATTAACCATGCAGGTTTCCAAAAGCATTGAGATTTCTGTATGATTCTGAAAGATAGGGAATTGATTGAGAAAGAATTGATGGATAAGTCTTCACTGGATAGGATTTGTGCTATTTCAATAGCGTCGGTGGTTCGATTTAATGTAGTTAAGTTCCAGGTCGAAATAGATATATTTTGGGGTGTTATAGACTTGACTCGATGTCTCAAGATAGGGAGCCTTGTTTGACAATCGATGATAAGGTAAGGATAAGTCTTTGACGGAGACTGTTTAAAGAAATGAGGTAAGGGCGAGAAATTTACCTTGTAGTAAGAATAAATTTCGTTTTCAGTTACGGCGATTTTTATAGGGGATAAAGTTACCTTGTTTATATTATCTGGAATGGGTTTTAATATGGCCGACTTCCATGTTGGTTTCATATCAGTGTTTTCCGAAAAAAAACAGTTCACGGTGATTCCACGTGAAGTGGTTTTGGGTAGGTATGGAATAATGAGGTGGTTGTTAGCAAATAATATACTAGTGAATAAATAGATGTTTAGAGTTTTATTTTTTCTAGGTATGTCTTGGGCCATTGCTGATGCGAAAAATTTCTCCCACGTATGGACCATGAGCCCAAAAATGGAGGGCCTCGCTTGATGTTTTGACAGGTGGAAAAAT
>JAQGCC010004713.1:0-12704 GCA_034698905.1 Xestoiulus laeticollis | reverse complement strand
AATGTTACCCAACGTTGGGTCACAGTTATTAACACAGGTTTTGGTTAAAATATGCCCAGAATTGGGTAAATGTGAGGCATGTGTAATTTATAACAAAGTTACCCAATTATGAGTAGAATATGAGTTGAATTTAAGTGTAACAACCAAATGTTACCCAACGTTGGGTCACAGTTATTAACACAGGTTTTGGTTAAAATATGCCCAGAATTGGGTAAATGTGAGGCATGTGTAATTTATAACAAAGTTACCCAATTATGAGTAGAATATGAGTTGAATTTAAGTGTAACAACCAAATGTTACCCAACGTTGGGTCACAGTTATTAACACAGGTTTTGGTTTAAAATATGCCCAGAATTGGGTAAATGTGAGGCATGTGTAATTTACAGCAAAGTTACCCAATTATGAGTAGAATATGAGTTGAATTTAAGTGTAACAACCAAATGTTACCCAACGTTAAGTCACAGTTATTAACACAGGTTTTGGTTTAAAATATGCCCAGAATTGGGTAAATGTGAGGCATGTGTAATTTACAGCAAAGTTACCCAATTATGAGTAGAATATGAGTTGAATTTAAGTGTAACAACCAAATGTTACCCAACGTTAAGTCACAGTTATTAACACAGGTTTTGGTTTAAAATATGCCCAGAATTGGGTAAATGTGAGGCATGTGTAATTTATAACAAAGTTACCCAATTATGAGTAAAATATGAGTTGAATTTAAGTGTAACAACCAAATGTTACCCAACGTTAAGTCATAGTTATTAACACAGGTTTTGGTTAAAATATGCCCAGAATTGGGTAAATGTGAGGCATGTGCTATTTATAACAAAGGTACCCAATTATGAGTTGAGCATAAATAACACAAACCTCACATTTACCCAATTCCCAGCAGTACACCAGTGCACTGCAGCTAAACTATTAACAGGGGATTTCCCTTTTTTCAAAACAATGTAACAAGTTCAAATAATTGCCAATGAAGACCATACCAGTTGATTACAAATAAACAAGCTATTATTTTCCAAATTTCACATTTTGTCCTAAGTTATAAGTTGAGTTTATGTGAAAAAATTATCATAGGTAAAATCTAACAACATCAGTAAATAAAGCAATAATAGAGGGATTGCGCACGCCTCCCTTAATGCTAACCATATTGACAGCACTGTATGTTTTTCCAATGCGTTCTCGTTAAGGTAAATCAGTTGACGGGGCATTAAGGGAGGCGTGCTCAATCCCTCTTTTAACTTCTAATCTAACCACAATAACAGAAATTTCACAGCAATAACGGTTAAAAAAAATTGAGGTGACTTTTGAGCCACCCTGTATTATATTCCTGATATATGTCCAACGTTGGAAATAAAGCTTTACGAAATTTATAAATACAGCTTTTTTGTTAGAGATTTATTGGTAAAAGGTCGAAAAGGTCTAACGTCCGATTAAAATTGAAATCAATTAAAATGCACATAAAATCCTGAAAACTGGTCCATGTCTTGACTCATGTCCATCCAGGAAATGAATAGATATTTTTTTTTCTCAAAAGGTCGAAAATCAAGTTTAGCTTTGGTAATTGAGGTTGGATCGTAAATATAGCCAGTCTCTCTCTCTCCCTTGACCACTTGACCAATGGCAATTGAAGGTCCATGGACTGAATCTGGGTGAGAAAAATGAAGCCCATTCTTTTAATGTCCAGAGAGTGCTCCATTTCATTGCCTCCGATGAAATTGCGAGGCTTTTAAGAGGCATCCAATCAGATTGATACATTACGCTTGATCAATGATGGAATCGGACAAAAACTAGGCCTACTTTTAGTTTCCAACAAATGGAATTAAATTCATTAGCAAAAATGGACGACCTTATTAGAAACGAAGAAAGCCGGAATGACCAAGTCGAGATTTTTTGGTCACATCCGGTCAATTTAATTTTACATTAAATATTATGTGAAATTCCTAGAGCTGATTCAAGATTTTTATCCATTGCATGTAGCTGAATTATCATGGAATGGATTTCATCCTAGCTGAAATCAGATCCGCTTAAAATTTAACATAAATGTGCACGTACGCGTACACATTCATCATTCTAACCATATACGGTAAAACTTGCGAATAGCGCATCTCTAAACAGATTTTATACAACAAAATTAACTCGAAATACACCAAAACCTGTGAATAGCGCAAACCGTTGGTACAAAACCGACATTTTTGCTATATGGAGGGATAGCGTTATTGCCAGGATAAGCTAAAGTGATGCACACCGTGTCGCTACTTCTAAGGTTATCGCTATACTAGCGTATAGCCTAAAGGTTTGCTATGTGCAGATTTGGTGCATCACATCCCTACTAATAGCACAGCTTTTGTGTCAATCACCTTGGTTTGTGCTATTCACAGGTTTTGCCGTATAAAAATTAAGGGGAGATAGTTTTCATATGACTCAGAAACCTGCAGAGTACTCTATTTAATCGTGTAAGGGCCCCACCTTGTGGCAAGGTTTCGGCACGTCGACCGACCAATGAAAAAAATTTAACGCAAAACATATCTTTTGAGATATAGTTGAGACAATTTTGTCTAACGAAACATAATTTATACATGTACTTGCAAATTTGGTAATAGCTAGTAGCTTACATGCGTATCGGCACCGGTATAGATTAGGTTAGGCAAAAGCGTCCAGATAATAGTAAGATTAATTCAATTCAATTCAATTTCTTACCCTGCAGTCAGAGTGTAGTATTGCCATTAAGCAATGTATCGTACAACGACACGTTAACAAGATACTGCGAGTCGGAAATGCGCACGTCAAGCAGACGAGCTTAACGTTGTATCAAAATGACTCGCCATGCAAACGTTTGCAAACAATTCCAACCAAAAAATGTTGGTAAATTTAAATACGCGCTGGTGTTGTGGCGCAATATATGAGGCGGTTTTACTACACGACACGGCATTATGAATTTTAATTTAAACGCAGTCTCTAAATACGCCAATGTGGTGGCGCTAAACTAAGGCGCTTTCGCCAAAAGCCATATCATCAAAAACGTATTGATGATTAGCTGCTCAAATTCAATACAGGCATATGTTATCGAAATGAAATCGGAACATATTTTCAAATGGAGTCGTAAACGGAAAGTGCTTTTAAGTTTTGCACAATTTTTCTATAATATTTAAAGACTGGTCGTTATTCAATATACACCACAAAAATGATTTTATGAAAACGTAAGATTTTATATGTATTTCACTCAATTCTACTTAGGTTTAATGCATATCTGAAATGTAAATCCTCCAGTGGCCATAACAGTTCCGGAACAACACAGAAGCACTTCTGAGACTCCTATCGCATTTCTGTACATACACACATGTAGCTAGATCTATCGGAAAATGCATTTCTACGATCGAATGACCACTGGTCAGAAGAACCGCAATCGAGCTAAATTAATGGCAACATTCAAGTGCTCGCTTCCGGATCTATGACCGACGCAGATTCGGTTGCATATGCATTATTGGTTACTCGATACAGTGGCCAGGGGGCGCCAGCTTCTCGCCCCGGCAAAAACCTGCGAATTACACACTCTATTGGGACCGAAACATTAGGTGCGCTACTTGGAGGAAGAGTATTATTTGCAGATTCATCTAAAGAGATGACCATAAACACCCGCACCGACTTTGAGGCTTTACTACTTCCAGGTTGTGGGTATATATATAGAGGTCGCTACTTACAGGGTTTAGTGTATATGGAAAATCTGTTAACATTTACTGTCATAAATAGTTTCTCAAAAATAAACTTCACCGAGTTTTAACATTTAATCGGATGTGTGTTCGTATTTGAAAATACAGTAGAACCTGCCTAAAATAATTTTGTTTAAAATAATAAAATGTGGTGATCCCATAAATGGGGAAATTCGCTATTTTTCAGCTGTGTAAATAGTGTCGACCAATAGCTAGTGGCTCATGAAGGGGTTCAAAAAGGGGAAATTCCCTATTTTGCAGCTGTGTAAATAGTGTCATACCAATAGCTAGTGGCTCATGAAGGGGTTCAAAAAGGGGAAATTCCCTAGTTTGCAGCTGTGTAAATAGTGTGGACCAATAGTTAGTAACTTATGAAGGGTTCTAAAAAGGGAAATTCCCTAATTTTGCAGCTGTGGAAATAATGTCGACCAATAGCTAGTGGCTGATGAAGTGTTAAAAAAGGGGATATTCCCAATTTTGCAGCAATATACACTGCAGCATGTTTACAGATGAATCTGCCTGAAATGACTGCAACCATTATAAAATAATAATTTTTCCCTGGTCCCAAGAGTATTATTTTATACTGGTTCTACTTCTGTTTCATTTCATTATAATTCAACCTAAGAAAATCTATTTTGGACTTAATAATAAAGAAAAATAGTTGAATTTATGTTTTCAACCCTCCAACTTCAATACAATTTTATATACAGTGATATAATTCTGATGAATAACTTAAATTTCTAATATTTCAATGATAGTATGACTAGAAAACCCCATTTTCATGCTTTTGTTAAAAATACATGATAGAATTTTCTCTCATTGGAATACTTCAAAGGCAATAATGTGAAATAATTTAATGTTTTCCCCTAATTGTAATAATAATGAATTCAGTATAATTCATAAGGGTACTTGCAAACCCCTTCAATGATAAAAAAACAAGATAAAAGGATTGGACTATGCTTACAAGAAGTCATTGATATCAACATTAAGTATCCACTCTAGAATTGTAATAATGACACTTTTGATTATAAAGTGAGTTCAGAATAAGTCAACAAGTCCTGCTTGAAAACAATTAATTTGATGCTGAATAATGGATCAAAATCCGCTTTGAAATGAGCTTAATTAAGAAGCTCTGCTATTGTGATAAATTATGTAGTCAAACAAATGGGGATTCTTCAGAAATAATTCATATTCATGAACTTTTCTTGTTATACCCAAAAACTACTGACTCATCTTATACATATACACATGTATAGATATAATAAATGGGGAAATTCCCTATTTTGCAGCAGTGTAAATATAGTGTCGATGAATAGCTAGTGACTAATAAAGGGTTCAAAAAGGGGAAACTCCCTATTTTGCAGCTGCGTAAATAGTGTCAACCATTAGCTAGTGACTAATGAAGGGTTGAAAAAGGGGAAATTCCCTATTTTGCAGTTGTGTAAATTGTGTCGACCAATAGCTATAAGTGACTAATGAAAGGTTAAAGAATGGGAAATTCCCTATTCTGCAGCTGTGTAAATAGTGTCGACCAATAGCTAGTGACTAATGAAGGGTTCAAAAAGGGGAAATTCCCTATTTTGCAGCAATGTAAATATAGTGTCGATGAATAGCTAGTGACTAATGAAGGGTTCAAAAAAGGAGAAATTCCCTATTTTGCAGCTGTGTAAATAGTGTCGACCATTATCTAGTGACTCACAAAGGATTCAAAAAGGGGGAGATTCCCTATTTTGAAGCTGTGTAAATAGTGTCAACCATTAGCTAGTGACTAATGAAGGGTTAAAAAAGGGGAAATTTCCTATTTTGCAGCTGTGTAAATAGTGTCGACCAATAGCTAGTGACTAATGAAGGGTTCAAAAAGGGGAAATTCCCTTATTCAGTCCCAATCCAGTCATGAATTATGTTAGAAATAAATATATTCATATTTTTATTATGAAATTTATGTTTTCTAGTGAAAATAATCATGTCCATATATGTCATTTTCAATATATACCAAGAATTGAACATGTTTTTTTTATATACACTTTATAATGGCCTTTTATGTAGCCTTCTTTCTCACTGATAATGCAATATTTCTGCTCGACTTCAACCATTTGCAAATCAATACATGAAAAGCTCAAGTGTTTGAACATTGTTAAAAACCTTTTGCTTATCGTCCATAACGCTTTCACTTCACCTAATCGGGTTTAAAATTTCAATTTGCACTCAAGTATGAACTTGTCCTCTGTATTTCAGTGATAGGATCAGAGAAGAAGGAAAGAACAGGAAGCTCTAGTTCTGGCACTTCCGGAAAATAATGTTTTCAAATAATACAAACATGAAAAAACACACTCAAACTAAAGCCCGGTGCACACGGGCGGTGCGCTGTTCCATGCGGTGCAGTCTTGCGATTCCACAATACGCTAATGTTAAAATGGGCTGCTGCAGACGTATTACCGTATCGGTAACGCACACAGTATGCAACATACCATACGAAATAGCTTCTCGCTGAACCGCTAGATGGCACCCAAGCGGCAGGCGCACCGCACATGTGCACCAGGCCTAATACTGGCAGAATACCCTCAGGTATTAAGTGGTCCAGGTTTTTCAGTCTCTTAGGGTAAATATGTAGGTATAAGGGTAAGAACAGCATAGAGCATTGAATAGCATGGAGCATGGCATGGCCTTGAAATGCAGCGTTTCGATTGGGCAATCAGAAATTCCCGCTATCGGGAAACCAATTGCAACGCTGCATTTCAAGGCCATGCCATGCTCCATGCTCTACTCTGTTCTTGCCCTAAGGCCTACATATTTCTAGCAAATCAAATCCAAGATGGCAGCCTTAAAGCAGAAGTAGGCCTAGCTTACACCTGATTCACACCAATGTTGATATAGATCAACTGATGTGGATCAAGAAAACTTTTGCATTTAATTCACACCGCAGAACTCAGTTAAACTGGTCACATAACCTAGTATACTGTGCCCTGTATACTAGGTCATGTGACCAGTTTAACTGAACAGCGTAGAGCATGGAGCATTACATGGCCTTAAAATGCAGCGTTTCGATTGGGCAATCAGAAATTCCCGCTATCGGGAAACCAATCGCAACGCTGCATTTCAAGGCCATGCCATATGCTCCATGCTATTTCATGCTCCACGCTGTTCTTACCCCTAAGCCTACAAAAACGTATTTCAAGCAAATCAAATTCAAGATGGCTACTTTAAAGCAGTAGAACTTTTAGGTATTTATCTCGATTTGATTTAGATTTAAACAACATTACAATAGAGTCAGATCTGAACTGCACTGTCACTCCAGATCTCAGTGGGTGAACCATTATGAAAGTAGGATGAAATTGCAAACCATATCCGAATTTTTTATTTCAAATTCAGTTTAAATCTGAGTATTATAAAATCTATGTAATAATCTGTATTTTTGGGCTGCAGATAAATATAAAAAGCCATTTATTTTTTTAGCTTCTTCCATGGTGGTGTCGCCCCCTATGGTCATATCTGACATATCCAGAAGTTGGACCCCCTATATTCACCCTGATGAAATCATTCGTCTGTCTGTCCCTTACAGACAGTGAAAAAAGTTAAATAGGATGTCCAGCAGCGAAAACATGAAAAGCGAACAATGAACACAAAGCCCGCCTAGGCATATATCAATATTAGATATGGAGACAATCAATGCCTCCATCTAATACGTTTCCGAATATTTATCTGGACAGTATTGTGTTGAAAATTGAAAAAAATATTTTTATAAGTAATTATATGATGATGATATATAGTATAAAACTTAAAATTGAAGTTTTAAACTTACGTAACAATGTAATTGAAGTCTTAAAAAGTTAAAGTTTAAATTTTTTCGATAACTTTATCTTGTATATTTCTTATTTCATAATAATAAAATAATAATCATACAAACTATGGAATATAAAAAATATATTTTGGTTTACCCCTTAAGTTTGCATTTTTGCATAGCAATTAAGCATTGCAGGAAAGCTCACTTTTCAATTATACGGAGTTATATTAGAAGCATTTTTAAGCATATTTCAGAGCTTTTAAGACAATTCATGAAATTTCAAGAACCTAATACACTACAAGTTATAATAATGGCGATATCATACTAATTAAATAATTAGTAATTATACAAACTAGGAAATATACAAATATATTTTAGTTTACCCCTTGAAGTTTGCATTCTTGCATAGCATGATTGTATTGCAGAAAAGCTCACTTTCAAAATTATCAGGATCCATTTTTAAATCATTTTCATGTAAATTCAAGCATATTTCTGAGATTTTTGGTCAATTTTTGAAATTTGGAGTACCTAATACACTACTAATTAAAACAATGGCGATTTCATACTAATAAAATAATTAATAATTATACTAACTAGATAATATACAAAATATATTTTGGTTTACCCCTTCTGTTTGCATTCTTACATAGCACAATTGCAATGCAAAAAAGCTCACTTTCAAATTATCAGGATCCATTTTTGAATCAATTTTATGTAAATTCAAGCATATTTCTGAGATTTTAGGTCAATTTTTGAAATTTGAAGTACCTAATACACTACTAATTAAAACAATGGCGATTTCATACAAATAAAATAATTAATAATTATACAAACTAGGTAATATACAAAATATATTTTGGTTTACCCCTTTAAGTTTTCATTCTTGCATAGCCTAATTGTATTGCAGAAAAGCTCACTTTAAAAATTATCAGAATCCATTTTTGAAGCATTTTCAAGTAAATTCAAGCATATTTCCAAGATTTTAGGCCAATTCTTAGAATTTTAAGGCCTTAATACATAACCAATTATAATTATGGCGCTCCTAGTTAAGGTGATGGAAATATTACGACAATGTTCAATTTAAAAAATTGAGTTTGGCTAATATGGTCACTAGAGGACGCCTCCTTCTTAAGGGCCCTTTGAAAAACGATCAATAATGGGTGAAATGACGCTCCATATAAAAGATTTTATACAACACCAGGGGACTTATCGATTTTTGTACTTTTCTGAAAGCCCTACAGAAAAATGCTTGAGCTTTTACTAAACTAGAGCTCTAGAGCTTAATTCTTTTATACAAAACAAACCTCAAAAGCAGATAAAATTAATATAAAAAATTGTCTATAATTGCAAGAATATCAATCATTGTTTATCAATTTTAATAAAATAATGTTTGGCACTTGTGTAATTTTTTTAATTAGCATAAAAATAATAGTTTCAGGTTCGAATTTGTTTGTAATTTATGTAAAGTACTAAAAAACCAAAATTAATTTGATGAGCTAAATAAAAACTACAAAATAGGTTTTATATCAAAACTATATCATGTCTCAATAAACGAAGTGAATAATCTAATAAATGTGATTTAGTAATAGCGATACACCGATCCGGCATCATTTTTTGCTTGAAATCCCCATTCACTAGTAATGTATAACCATGTTAAAAAGTGATGCCAAACAAACACCCCAGCGATGACCATATTGAAACTCTTTTAAAAATTAAATATTAAATTTGAGACATGCATCCGTAAAGTAGTGTAATATGGCATCAATTCCTGCTCGAAACCCACATTCACTATCCATGCATATCCATGTTAAAAAAGTGAAGCCAAACAATCCAGGTGGCCATATTGGAACTCTTTCAAAAACTAAATTTTAAATTTGGCATTTTGATCTACTTGTTTTGGCACTCATAAACAGCGTTAAAGCAATTCGGCATCAGTTCCCACTAGCAACCCACATTCGCCAGCTATTCATATCCATGCTAGTAAAGTGAATCCAAACTACTTAGCGGAGAAGCAGTGGCCATATTGAAACTCTTTTTCATTTGAAAATTTGAGACTTAAATCTACTTATTTTAGCACTCGTATAGAGCGTTTATGAGTTCAGGGAACCTCGTAAATAGCATTAATGCAATTCGGCATCAATTCCCGCTAGAAACCCGCATTCACTAACCATTCATTTCCAAGTTAAAAAAGTGAAGCCAAACAACTCAAGTTGTGGCCATTTTGAAACTCATTTGAAAAATTCTTTAAATTTGAAAAATTAAGACTTAAAATCTTATTTCGGCACTCGTAAACAGCATTAACGCGATTCGGCATCAATTCCAGCAAGAAACGCACATTCACTAACCATTCATATCCACGTTAAAAAAAGTGAAGCCGAATAACTCAGCGGTGGCCATATTGAAACTCATTTGAAATTTTGAGACCTTAAACAGTTTGCATCCCCATTTATTGCATAAATTTAGATAACAATTTTTAATTACTCGTAAAGAGCATTAATGCGATTCGGAATCAATTAATTCCTGCTAGAAACCCGCATTCACTAACCATTCATATCCAAGTTAAAAAAGTAAAGCCGAACAACTTAGCGGTAGCCATATTGAAACTCAATTAAAAAATTCTTTAAATTTGAAAAATTAAGACTTAAAATCTTATTTCGGCACTCGTAAACAGCATTAATACGATTCGGCATCAATTCCCGCAAGAAACCCACATTCACTAACCATTCATATCCACGTTAAAAAAAGTGAAGCCGAATAACTCAGCGGTGGCCATATTGAAACTCATTTGAAATTTTGAGACCTTAAACAGTTTGCATCCCCATTTATTACATAAATTTAGATAATAATTTTTAATTACTCGTAAAGAGCATTAATGCGATTCGGCATCAATTCCCGCTAAAAACCCGCATTCATTAACCATTCATATTAAAGTTAAAAAAGTGAAGCCGAATAACTCAGCGATGGCCATATTGAAACTCATTTGAAATTTTTAGACCTTAAAAAGTTTGCAATCCCCATTTATAGCATAAATTTATATAACAATTCTTAATTACTTGGTTGAAATTGCTAATTTTAACCCACTTGATAAATTTTGTTTTCAAATCCTAACAAGGGTTTTATAAGTTCCGTAAAGTGCCCTAACCTTCGTCTCATTGACACTAAAACGTAATTATACGTTTTTCTGTCGCAATATTTTTCCGGTTATTTTTTATGTCTAGCATATTCGTGTCATTAATTGGATTAAAACATAGCTCTCTAGTTGTCATCGATTTTAGCCCTGTAATTTACCCTCGGTCAAATTGTTTGTCCTCGTTACCATGACAACATATTTCTACCAATTACTAGATTTTCAATGGACATTTTTGGTAGGCTCACAACACATTGTCTCATTTTTTACCACATATAAACAGGAGGCAAAACGTGAACTTGGGTCGAAATTAACATAAATAAACCTCATAATTTATATAAACTAACTACTAACGAATAATTTTTCTTCATTTCAGTTATTGTCTGCCTCAATGCATGCCTAAATAGCATCAAAAAACGTGTTTGTCAAAACTTAACTATCGTTTAGTTAACCTCGTTTTAAAAAAAAATCATGTTAATCTTTTAATAACATTACAATGACCAGTATGGCCTTAATTCGCTAATCAAAATAGTCTACGCGTGCGCAGTGGATACATTAGTTTGATTCAAATGCATTGACGTAGTGTGGAGACACTGTTGCTACGAGTGGATAACATAATTTCAGTTACTAAACAGTTACCGAGTAGTTGAAACGTAATTTTAGACAAAATTTTATGCAAAAAACATTTTATACAAATTTGTGAACAAAAAATGGAAATTTCCACAAAATTTTTAAAAAGTGTCAAAATTCAACAAATTTTAAATATGGATTTTTAGCTACAACATGCATTTTTGGAAATAACTGGAAATAAGAGAGATATGTGTTGGCATCTTTGACATCGTCAAAATGAACGGATTAAGTGAACCGGATGTTGAAAAAGGATTAGGATTAACAGCAGCAAATTCGGCGCAGAATCAGTGCAGGAATCAATTTAAAATCTTTGATCGGGATTCATATCGAAATACTCAAACAAGGATCAAACAAGCGATTAAGGATTATGGGTTCGTACCAAAAAGAGCAACTGCACTTCAGGATGGTGGAATATTGGCCACACAATTTGAACCTGTGCCACCCAATATTTTTGGAAAACCTGTGGAGGATTTCGATGGAGTTTCATTTGAAAAGGTCGTACAATTTAACAAAATTCATATTTCATAATATTTTAATAATAGACATATTAAAACGTAGAATTCAACACAAATTTTAGTAACTAAAAAAACATTTCAATTAATATTAAAACTGTATTTTAAATTTAAATTCACTTAGTGATACTAATTTTAAAATTAGAACGCTAAATGGAATGTGTTTTAAAATTAGAACTCTTTAATGGAATGCGTTTTAAAATTAGAACTATTAAATGGAATACGTTTTAAAATTAGAACTCTTAAATAAAATACGTTTTAGAATTAGAACTCTTAAATGGAATACGTTTTAAAATTCGAACTCTAAATGGAATACGTTTTCAAATAAGAACTCTAAATGGAATACGTTTTCAAATAAGAACTCTAAATGGAATGTTTTCAAATAAGAACTCTTAAATGGAAAATGTTTAAAAATTAAAACTCTTAAATAAAATACGTTTTAGAATTAGAACTCTTAATGAAATGTGTTTTAAAATTAGAACTCTTAAATGGAATACGTTTTGAAATTAGAACTCTTAAATGGAATACGTTTTAAAATTAGAACTCTTAAATGGAATACGTTTTAAAATTAGAACTCTTCAATCGAATACGTTTTGAAATTAGAACTTAAATGGAATACGTTTTAAAATTAGAACTCTAAATGAAATACGTTTTCAAATAAGAACTCTAAATGGAATACGTTTTAAAATTAGAACTCTTAAATGGAATACGTTTTAAAATTAGAACTCTTTAATCGAGTACGTTTTGAAATTAGAACTTAAATGAAATACGTTTTAAAATTCGAACTCTAAATGAAATACATTTTCAAATAAGAACTCTTAAATGGAAAATGTTTAAAAATTAGAACTCTTAAATAAAATACGTTTTAAAATTAGAACTCTTAAATAAAATACGTTTTAAAATTAGAACTCTTAAATAAAATACGTTTTAAAATTAGAACTCTT
>JAQGCC010004712.1:0-12708 GCA_034698905.1 Xestoiulus laeticollis | reverse complement strand
AATTTGTCATAAAATTTGAGGCCCTCCGATAAAGCGAAACCCCGGAGGCCCCGCTTACTACACGGGCCCTTCGAGAGAATGAGAGGCCAGGGCCCCTTTCTTTTGCGATGCCGTTTTTGTCGCAATTCAAGTGAGGCCCTCCAATATTTTTTAATTTGTCATATAATTTGAAGCCCTCGAGATCTTGGAGGCCCCGGCCGCTTACCACTTAATCCTAAAAGTTCCCTGTCTCAAGTTCGGTAAGAATATTTTGGATGAGCACTGTGGTTTTTGCACACTTGTGGTGACACGTTAAGTTGCACGTGCGTTGATCCATATGATGCACTGCATGGCACGTGCATAAAAGAATTGCACGTGCAAAAATTCTTTCCATTCTTGACACGTGCATTTGCACGTGCGTTGATTCCATGCTGCACTGCATGGCACGTGCATAAAAGAATTGCACGTGCAAAAATTCTTTTCATTTTGAGGTTCGAATTATTTATTCCATTTTTAGCTTAGATATAATTCGATCTCGATTCAACGACACTTCATGTATTTTTAATTCCTGTTAATTGTTAATTATAAAAAAAAATTATTTAAGTAAATATTATTATTAGGAAATAACTAAAAGTTTCTAAGCACTCAACAACTGCAAACGCCAGAATGTTCATCCAAAAATTGTCTTTTACCGAACTTGAGTAGGGTTTTGCGCACTCGGATACATACTACTGTCACGTGAGCTCACATGCTGTCACGATGTCCTAATAGATACAAGAAAATATGTAGTGACAGAAAACGAAACGGTGACAGTCCTTGAAGACAGATTTGTCAAGTGCATGTGGTGATAAGTGTTAGCAGAATGTAGGGTGAAGTAATAAGATACCTTGTTTACATACTTAGAAATAGGGAAATTCCCTGCTAGCATAGGCTGATTCCCAACACCTGGTAAGTAGGTCAACTCTGATTAATAATGGGTGAGCTAATGTGATGTGATGGTGGTCTGTATCCCCCCCTTAAGAGACGAAATTTTAAAATAATTTTTATTTATTAAGGCTGAACTAAACACCCAGTTTCCCAATATGGGAAACTGTTGACGAGCCTAGCGTCTTTTCTAATTAAAATTCTGGGGAAAACCTAATTGGTAAAATATTGTGTTTTCATAGGGCATAGTGACCATGTTTTTTTTTTTTGTTTTTTTTATGAAAATGTCTGCTTATTTTTAAAATTAATCTAAAATATTTATGGAATAATAATTCTAGAATAAGAGCGTACAGCGTTCTAGAACATATATAGTAATGGAATTGTGGAATAGGAATATGGCGTTCTAGAACGAGGATTGGGATTCTAGAATAATAATAACGTGCAGCGTTCTAGAACATATAGTACTGGAAGTTGTAGAATAGGAATATTGACGTTCTAGTACGGGGGGATTGGGGAACAGCGTTCTAGAACAGGGGTCGGCAACCTTTTGAGACGTAAGAGCCAAAAGTTATAATTTACAAAATTTCTCAGTTTTTAAAGAGCCACTTATTGCATTATGGTATATACCCAGCTTGACATTGAAAGAGCCGCAGGTTGCCGACCCCTGTTCTAGAACATAGTTTCTAAAATGTATGGATTAAGTTAATATTAAAGATTAGTTAATATAAATATATCTGTGCCTTATAGCTGGATAAATAATTCATGCTTTTAAAATTAAAATACACACCTTTAGCTGGTAAAATTAATTTGCTGATCTCGTAAAAAGATTCAAATTCTGAAAAAACGCCTGGTGGCATCGAAGACATTGCCACGTGAGATCTCCATTTAAAATTGATTCTCATTTATTAAATTTAAGATTTAAGGGTGCATTTTCATAAAAAAACATTGTCTCTATGCCCAAGATCTATGAACGCAGTATTATTACTAATTTTTTTATTTCCCAGAATTGTAATTAGAAAATGCGCTGGGTTCGTCAAGAAATTTATCCCATATAAAATAGGGTGTTTAATTAAGCCTTAATTATATATAAACAGGACTAATTGTGAAACTTGTAATCATTTGTTCACCATTTTAATTAAAAATGGTATTTTAGCAGAACTACTGGATGACAGAAAAGGTTATAGGATAATTATAAAGTTGAATTTTCTGAATCCATACCTCTTCACGTCATTCTTGACCTGTCCGAGATGTGCCCGAGCGCTTTGACCCTTTCGTGTGACCTCTGACCCCATCATCAATTGTCCTTCCTTCATTTCTTAACTCTTTAAGCTACGAATAAACATCAAAAACAGTAAATATAAAATAAAATCAACATAGATGGCGCTAGCTGTGCTTATCAGTAGAACCCTTCTTTAACCCCAGAGTCGTTTCAGGGGCCATTTTGAAAAGGGTCTTAAGAGAACCTTACTGAAAGGGACCTTTATAGATAGGCCTATAGATAGGGTTGAAATTCAAAGGATATTGGTTGAAATTAATTCAAATGCATAAACAAGAATTAATAGTTTAAAATTGTTAAGAGAAAAACACATGTTGATCTTTTGGGGAATATCTGGAACATGTTTGTTATTGTTACCGTTGTGCACAACGCTAATTGGCATTACGCGCACGCGCACTGCTACATGTATATATCGATTCACATTTGTTGGCAAATTTTCACATTGTACACTTGATGAATTTTGCTTTTGTGAACTAGAATCTTAATTGCTGGATATTCAACAAGATTCTTGTTGACAATGTCTTGACAATTTAACAAGTCTTGCTGTCATTGATAATTCTGCTACTACAAGAATCTTGTAGTCATTAACAATTCAACAAGATTCTGCAATAATCTTGAGAATTGTCAATGACCACAAGATTCTTGCAGTCATTGACAATTCTCAAGATTATTGCAGTCATTGACAAGTCAACAAGAATCTTGTTGACAATGTCCTCCTCATAACTCAACAAGAGTCTTGCTGTCATTGATAATTCTGCTACTACGAGAATCTTGTGGAATTGTCAGCGACTGCAAGAATCTTGCAGTCATTGACAATTCCACAAGATTCTTGCACTCATTGATAATTCAATATGATTCTTGATGACAATGTTTTGAAGATGTAACAATATCCTTGTTGACCATCACTTGACAATTCAATTGGAGTCTTGCAGTCATTGACAATTCAACAAGATCCTTGTTGACAATGTCTTTACAATTCAACAAGATCCTAATTGTTGACAATGTCTTGAAAATGTGACATAATCTCTTGACAATTCAAGTGGAATCTTGCAGTCATTGACAATTCTTCAATAACTTTATAATGAGGGCCAATGACTCCCTGACAATTAAGGTACTGCTTCCGGTTCTTTCAAAATGGCCGCTCGCAATGGCAATAGAAAAGATGACGTCAGCGGAAACAACCTCCCCCTAGAAGCCCTGTGACCCCTCAACCTCTACCTTAAATATCAGTATTTGTTGGGTTTAATTAGCTGCATCTAGCGATGTAGGTGGCGTGACCTCCGTGCGTTTAATTAGCGTTCTAAGTCCAAACACTGCCTCGATATTTCAAAGACACATGTTAAACTTCACTGCCTTCCGTCTAATTAATCCTTAATTAACGAAATACTTAATTAAGCTCGAATAATATATATATATATATATAAGAGATATATCTACCGAAAAAAAAAAGCTCTATACTGTATATACCTATACATATATAATTATATACCCTCCAAATTATACATGTATATATATATAAAATTGTCCATGGAGATATATATTATACCGAAGCACGATATCTATGCCGACTAATTAAGGTTATCTACCGATCAAATGTCTTAATTAGAGCAAATTAAGAGAACTATACAAGTAGCGCCCTCTCACCGACATATCCGCAACTTTTTTCATAGTCACTAACGCGCATGCGCCAAGGCTGGACCGGAAGCGCTCTGTCCCGCAAACACGCCCCCCCCACCACTACCCCATGCATCTGAATAACGCATCTGACGACGCTGAATCCCGTATTTAAGAGAAGAATCTTGGAATCTGTCGCAAATCCTCCATCTTTTTAAATCTCTCAAAAAATTGGATAAATTTAACTTGAATTTTTTCAAAAGCATTCAAAATGTGATCGTGAGGTCATGACCCCTACACGATAATATATATTTAATGATCTAAAAAAAAACGATTTCCGGAATTACACGTTCCGTTCTAGAACAGGATATTCTAGAATTCCTTTTTAATGTTCTATATAGAAAACGATATTCCAGAATACTTTATGCTGTTCTAAAAAAAACGATTTCCAGAATTCTTTATACTGTTCTAGAACACGATATTCCAGGATTCCTTACTGTTCTAGAAAACGATTTTCAAAATGACGTCACGTTCAAGAAAACGATATTCCGGAATTCTTTACACTGCTCTAAAAAAACGATTTCCAGAATTCTTTATACTGTTCTAGAACTCGATATTCCAGAATTCCTTGCTGTTCTATAGAAAACTATTTCCAGAATTATATGCGTCCCGTTCTAGAACAGGATATAATTCTAGAATTTCTTCTACCATTCTAGAACACGATATTCAATAATTCCCTTAATGTTCTAAAGAAAACGATATTCCAGAATTCCTTACCGTTCTAGAACAGGATATTCCGGAATTCTGTATACTGTTCTATAGAAAACGACTTCCAGAATTATGCACGTCCCGTTCTGGAGCATCAGGATATTCTAGAATTCCGTACGTTGTTCTTGAATAGGATACATATGGATTTCGTTGGTTTTAAAAACGTTAATTTCTTAAACCATGCTAACGCTATATATAGCTTAATTATTTAAGGGGTACTCAAAATGCTGCAAGCAGTTTTATTAATGAGTAGACTCTCTGGACAACATTTTGCAAGTCATCCTAAAAGTACCTTTATAGGCGAGCCGAGTTTCAAAAGGCCTAAATTGAGATGTGGAGCCAATTTTTAGTTTTCAACTATCAACTTCCTTATTATACATTGTATAAAACCATCTACTGAAAGAGTGGGAAAGGAAACCCCGCATTCAATTTATCGTTAATTAATCTAGTATCAATTTTGGACAATTGGTAACAAGTGCACATTTTGGGTAAATGAATTTTGATATCCTAAAATCTGTTCTTGGAAAATGTTAATGGAAAATGAAATATTAAACCTTCCCTGACTTTTCCAAGTTTTTAATTTTCCTCTGTCATTTCCTGACTTTTAAAACTTAAAACTTCAAAACTACTATTTCAAACATGCAGCCAATCTCTATTTTATTAACAATAAAAATGTTTTGGACTTTTAATGGTTCCTTCATCAGGTAAGCTCTAGGACAATAGAAATCAACACAATAAAACAAAAATTGAATTTCAAATTACAACAAACATTAGCAGCACATGTTACATGCTTAACCAAATGTGAAATTTAAATATTGAATTTCCCTGACTATTTCAGGTTTACGGGGTCAGTGGTACCCCTTAAGTTACGGTTTGTGTGGTGCGACTTGCGGCTTGCGATTTTGGCTAGTTTCGAGTGCGGCCGAAGGCAGTTACAAGTCGGCCGCAGCGCGTGTTTTTTCTCATGCGGCTAAGAGCCACCGATTGTGACGTTTTCCCATCGTGAAGCAAATCCATGCGTATAGCAGACGATTTTTTACCCATTTCTTGCAGTATTAATAAAGTGGTCTAAACCTTGTTTATTTCGCTTTAAACCTTTTAAAATTCCAGATTTAGAATAAATATAACACCATTAACACAACAAAAATGTTTTAATCGGAAAATATTGACCTGGCGCAAAAAATTGCATACCACGTGTGGCATGCGATTGCGTTTCGACTGGTCCCTAGAGCAGTCACGCCGCAGCTGCAAAAAATAGCCGCAGCCGCAAAGCCGCGCCACTGAGAACACCTCCATAAGATGGCGTTGGCATCAGTAATTTGCGGCTTAAGCTGACGGAGTGCAGCAAAGCCGCAAGCTGCACCACACAAACTGTACCTTTATCACAACCAAATCGAGAATGCAAAACACATTTGCAATCTTCATGACTTCCACATGTCTAATTTTTAAAATGTTGTAATAATTAGAAAATAAGCCCAGCGGTGTGATTGGAAGATTTTCCGTCATGTTCGCTAAAGTTTTCTCCTAAGGTTTCTTCAGAATTGAACGTTTGCTTTCGAGAAGGCCGAAGAAAGCCTAAAAGAGCATATATATTTTTTTTCTTGGTTTGAGGAAGTCGTAAATCAATGAGGATTTCATCATTTTCTGTTTTGTATTCTGGAATGTGCCTACCTTTTTTTTTTTTGTTTCCTTCTCCTTGGCTATTTTCGAAGTGCCCCCTGCTGGGATTGTGCTCGTTGGCCCTGTTATTATTGATCCGGGTTACTATAGTTACTGTGATTGAAAGTATATGTTGTTTTTGGCCACGTTATTATTTATGCGAGCTTAAGATGTTCGATAATATTTCCTTTAAACGTATTTCAGACAAAACGAATAAAAAATGGATGGAGAACGGCAAAACAATCCCGTTTTATTAAAATAAAATCGAAAACTGCAGCGTAGGTGTACATGTATATCAGAAAGCAAAAATGATAATAACACCAATGAAATTCATACACTGTCAGGGTCATAAATTATTGCAACTGTACAATGACTAAACATGGACTAAGAGGGTCTTATTAGGAGTCTAGAAGTTGACCTTGCTCCCCATCTCTGATTTGCTTCCTAGTCAAGGCCATTGGAACTTTTTTGAATAGGGAAATTCCCATAGTAGAGGTTATTTGGGAAGGTTGAGTCTCTCCAAGAGCTGGTTTTGGATGGTTGTGAGTTTGTGCTTGCCAATGAGTTCAACGGAGTGGAAGTTTTGAATCCATATAGAGGTTCCATATAATTCCGCTAATTAAAAACTGCCATAACAGAAAAAGTGAAAGATATTGTTCACCGTGTTGCAATCAATTTTTTGCTTTAATTTGACGCCTGGGTCTAAGAACCTTAAATCAGCTTGGGATTCCATAGATGAGTTTTTTAATAATAAATTTTAATGTAAAGAACATCCACCAGATAAAACTAAATTATATGAAATCAACTTGTTTCAAAATACAAGGTTGCACAGTTTAAATTTTCCATAATAACCATTCAACGAGAGATACTTTCGGTTTTACGTATATCATACTCGGCTCTTATGTCCTCGTAGAATGGAAGTTGTGAAAATTTCGAACAGGGAGTAACGAGCCTGTATATCATAAAGCATAAATGATAATAACACCCGTAAAATTCATACACCGTAAGGGTAATAAATTCCCTCATGGATTGGGAACCGCTGTACAAACAGCTACTTCTGCGATCGGGTGTATAATGAAGGTCAGTGGAGTGGAGGGATAACATCTGTCCTTCACTCGGGTAAACACGCTGCCTGCACTCCAATGGGAATTTAACATTGCAAACAGTATTAGCGCTTCAAGAGGAACAGAAGCAGTCAGATGCATGGGGTACTATATCTTACCCCACCCCCTCCCCCATGGTAAATGCTATACTTTCGAAAGAATTTACCATATTCTAGCTCTTTCTTGTCGAAGATTCTTTGACATGGCATTCGAACGAGGGAATCCGAGTAACAATTTCCATCTCTATCCGCTTTCTATCGATCGATTAATTATTCGTGTCTTCGCATTAACGCAATAATATATGAAATAATTTTATGAGAAAGTGCTCTTCCCTTTACGCCAGATAATATACAAATATAATCCGAACTAGCAAAATTTTTAAGGCTAAACGAAACTCCGCAACAGCAATCATAGTTTTACTAATTTAAACGAGTCGCAACGATGCAGACAGCCGAACAAAAATTGATTGGTACTATGTTTCAGACCATTTTTTGCCTACTTCAGGTGCCTCATTTGTCACTCGTTTCATTCTCGGTTTGCATCTTCATCGAGATGCTTCTCCTTACCAGCATCTCTCCGTTGGTAAAACAGTTGCTCGTAAACAAAAGAAGCTTTGTCGCGTAATGGTGGCTTTGCTTATCGGTGGATAACTAAGCCTTCGAACATTGCGAGGATGATTAAAGACTGGGTCGTAATATTGTAAATCTAGCTAATCTCATTAAAAAGATCAGACTGCGGTTAAGAGCTTCCGTTAGCTCTAATTTTAAATTATTAAAATGCGAGAGCGTTGCCGTAGCGACTTTTCATTTAGCCTATAACGAGATGTATTGGGTGAAAGGCATTTGCATCGATTCGCTCAATTCCGATAATTATTTCTGTTGGTTTCCGTTGTTCGTGTTGGGAAGGTAATTTTCCTAATTCCCATTTGCTCAATTTGATTTGGCGCTGCGACGTCCTCCGAGCGAGCAGAAACCGTGCTTAAATTAATTAAACTCAATATATTAATTTAATAATGAAAACAAACGGCAGACGCATTTGATAAGAGCAATTAGGCAAAGCCTAGCAACGGCAGTTCGGACGGATAAAATAATCCTTCCGAACGGTCGGGAATAATTAAATAATTTTCCGCGCAATTGTGGAACCCGTTAAACACCGTTTAAAATTCAGAGGAGGTTCTACGACACTCGCACATTAATTATTCACGGGTTGGGATTAACGAAGGCTTTAGTCCGCGTTCGTTCTGTAGCTAACCTACCTAAATCGGTGTCCGCATCGAAGGCATTTTGGTAAATTTTTTGGCAGGGATGCCCCTTATTTCCTACCAATTAATATTTACTTTTTGACCGACCCTCACTAAGCTCATAGCCTAATTAAGGTCATATCACACTACAGGCCAGCGCTGCAGCTGGGGCTAACGTTGCTGTTCATGGATCGCCAATCACACTAGTAAATTTTAGTGTGAAATTCAAAAAAAAAAAAAGAAAAGCTCAACAACCAATCATTGTGTGCTCTTATCTTCATTAGCAGTCAACCTGCAGTTCAAACCTGCATGTAGGTCAATTCAGGGGGCACAAAAGAGAATAGACAATGATTGACAGCTGCTGGAGCTGAGGCATTAAAAAATAGCCGGCGGCGGCTAAATGGCTGGCAGCACCAGTGCCAGCCTGTAGTGTGGTACGACCTTTAGGTCACCTCCAGGGAGCCCCTGCTGGTAACCAAAAACCAGTATAGATTAGGGTTGTTAATATTTGTCTAGTGATATCTCTGGCTACACACAAGGTCATTTCTTGCCTGAAATAAATTGCAGAAATAAAATTCCGCTGAATTTCTACTTGTGTGTCGAAATTTAGTGCCTCGTGTATGGCCATATGTGACACTGTTTTTCCAATGAGTTCATGTGAGGTGACCGTGAGGTTGATGAGGATCGCCCTGAATGTCTCGGATGAAAAATTAAACAGTGACCAATTACAGGGTGATAAAAAAAATTCATAAGTTGCCATAACATTGCCGAAAATGTTAACTTACTCCGAACCACTGGGTTTAATCGAGCAATAAATTTAACCGGCAGTATTCATTCTCAGATTTAACCGTTAACATTCCGATTAAAATACGCGTTAAATAACTATTTCTTCAGAGCTGCTTCGTAAAGAATCGACTATTTTCTTTTGACGGTCGATTAGCGCGCGTTCTAAAAATCGCATCGGCCGTTAATTTTACCTATAACTTTTAATGAAAGGAGCTTGCCATTTTGCAATCAATCAATAAAATAGTATGCCAATGTACAGGGTGTCCGCAAAGTCTTGGGATGATTTTAACGAGCCGTAAAGTTTCCGCGATTAATCGGATGTCCGCTAACTTTGTTTCGTAGACTTTGCGGACACCACGTATGTAAAACAAAATGGCGGCCAAATTAAAGCTTTAATTATACGCGTACTCGGATTAACTAAACGTTGTTAAATGCGGGCATTATTATCCAGCGATTAGCTAACGACTGGTTAGGATTAATAACCAGAAAACACAAGAGTCCAAACCCATATGTATTGTATATCCGGCCTCTATGCAAAAACACTTTTCCAAGCTTTCATATGCAAAAAAAGCAAAAGTTTGTTTGTTAGTTTGTTTGTTTGTACGTTTGTACGTGCTAATTAATTCACTCATTTGCATAATATGTCTCCGAATGCATATCTTTGTAACTAACTAATTAACCACTCGATTTTTTGTTTCTTCTTCTTCTTCTTTTCCCACTTCCGGCCGCCATCTTTGCTTCTTCCGGTGTTTCCGCTCGCTTCGTATCATGTCATCTTTGTATAGCGTACTTTGTAGCTGTTCTTAATTACGATTCTAGCTTAATTAAAAATAGCCCGAATCAAAAAAAAAAAAAAAAAAACTACGTTTCCGTCTCATCTTTACACCAGTGACGTCATACTTTGACAGTGACGTCATCAATCTCAAATTAATGACGTCATCATTTTTTAAAAGCACTTTGATGCATTTTTGGTATTTCTAAAGATTTATAAGACCTATGTGTAAATAAATCTAAAACAATGATGTCAACTTTGGAGAATGAAATGACGTCATATTTCTATAATTGCTCCAACTACAATGACGTCAGATTTCTGTATGAATTACACATTACAATTAATGACGTTATAAATTTAAACAGTATGTAAAAAAACACTTTGCAGTATATGTAATATTAATTAACATACATGTATTTATTTCACAGACAATGACGTCACATGTTTGTATTAATGACGTCATATTTCTAAAATGCTTCACTACAATGACGTCATATTTCTAAAGCTGTAAAAATAAATTATACATTCATAGACAATGACGTCATATTTCTATAATGCTCCAATACAATGACGTCATATTTCTAAAGTTGTAAAAATCAATTACACATTCACAGATAATGACGTCACATTTTTGTATGAATGACGTCATACTTTTAAAATACATGTGTATGCAAAAATAATGTCCAATTTCGCTTAACATTTTATTTGAGCAGAATTGACGTCATATATTATATAAAAACTAACCAAATATGTATGTGTCCATATTTCAACCACAATAACCTAACCTATCCCATAATTTGACTTTGACTTTGCACCTGCCCTAACCTAAACCTATCCTAAATTAGTCCTAACCTAAATCTAAAGTTAACGCATAGGATACACACATCTGTAGGATATAAGCCTATTTATATATCGTATATCCTAAATCAGTTTTAACCTATTATCTTGACCTGCATGACCTATAACCTATAGAATGGTGTTTTAGTTGTGGGTCACTCTGTATCATCGATCCATAGGATCAATGGTTTCCATGGCAACGCTCGTAAACAGGCAAGATGGCCGAGGGCAGGGTGAGTGAGCCAAACAATCTACTTTTTTAAAATAAAATAAAAAGTTTTTTTTTAAATTATTCAAATTTGAATCGTTAATTTTCAGAGCTGTTTGAGCGATTTGGAGCGTCTTTTTCTGGGAGTCGTTTTAGATGAAGCCATCGTGAAATTGGGTTTGATTCAACACATCGTCAACAAGGACCTAAGCGTGGACGTTGTAGAAGACAAGCTCAAGAGGAAGATGTACGTCAAAAGCGAAAGGAACCTCAAGAATTTAGTCAAGTGGGAAAATCAACTCAAGACTGAAACACTCAGGTAAAGGTTAAAGGTTAAATTGCTTAAAGGTCCTGTTTATCTTTCTTATTTAGTTAGATATGCATGGTTAGGAATTACATATATTGCACGTGCTATATTCAAGCGCGTGATATAATGTATGCTCGTGCCGGCGTTCCAAAAAAAAAAAAAAAAAAAAAGAGTTTGGAATATGGGTTGTGTTTTTATCTTCTTTATAATTACGACGTATAGTTAGACGCATGGTTAGGATTAATATATATATAGCTGCACGTGCATTAATTCGAGAATGTTGAACTAATCCGGCGCACGTGTCATATTCAAGCGCTTGAACTAACATATGCGCGTGCCGGCGTTCCAAAAAAAAAAAAAAAGAAAAAAAAAAAAAGTTTGGAATATGTGTTCCTATTATCTGTGTTCTGAATTCAGTTTTATTCGTGAGAAATAAAGTTAAAAATCGGATGCCTCTGTGATAAAATTAAGCATTTTAATAGTAAAATAAATTAAAATATAGCCTGCAGTGAGATTTGCCTGACATTGGATTGAACTTTTAGCAACGCAACACGCAGTAAGTTATAATTAAGTTAACATCGAAGGTTGTCCCTTTCAGAAAGGAGATGATGAGGAATGGTATAATACACATGTACAAACAGGGAAATGAATTTTTCCAAAGCCCTAAACGACCCATGATCCATTACAAAGGTCCTAAAGTGCCAAAGTGGTGTTTTCTTTTTAAAACGTATTGTTTTTTTTTTTTCAGGAAGGAGATTGTGCACACCTTGAAAACAACGCTACAGGAAGTGAAAGAAACCGGAAGTTTCGGTTTCTTGCGGGAAGTTGTTGAAACGAGAGAAAAGCAACATAGTGAGGAGGAAGCGGTGTTTGCCAGGTACAAAACTAAGAACGAAAGGGTTTTTAAATAGGAAACAGGAAATAGGTAATCCGCTTACATAATTACAGTGACACCTATCGATTCGTCCTGTTTGGTATATACGACCTTTGCGCATGAACCTTATTAGCGATTCTTTTATGTGCGATCGCGATAATTGCTGGTGTTTTGAATGCTCGTATGTTGGCAGACGTGCATAGCAATAGTGCATTGCTCACTTTTACACTATTTCGCATTACTTCAAAATGCAGCAAGCTTCGACGTCAACATGTTTAAGGGGGAACTGAACTGACTCTGAACTGCATGTTTTGCTATGAGGGAAATTTTGATGCATACTTTTAAAAAAACTACTTGTTAT
>JAQGCC010004711.1:0-12710 GCA_034698905.1 Xestoiulus laeticollis | reverse complement strand
TCAAGACGCAATGCTTCATCGCTGTTAAAGAACCCCATTTACATGGCTTATCAGAATGAGCTAGTATGCTCTTAAAAAAGGAGCCATTGAGTCGTCGCTTTCAAAAACACATGTGTCCGCCTTAGAATTTTAGTATGTGACATGTTCAGCAACTTTGGACAAGTTCAGACAACTTAGGACGAATACGCCAGACGGATTGCCCACCTTAACGCCTGAGGGTTAGTTTGAACAAGTTTTGATGAGTTCAGACAAGTTTTAACAAGTTCAGTTCCAGAGGGCATATGTGGTGACCTAGTGTTCATGTATTGAGTTGTACGACATACCGTCATGGTTTCTTGTACCCTCTGGCTGTAGCACTGACCGGGTTTTCAAGCTTGAACTTGTACTATACATTGTCATCGAGAGGATTCGTGTTCTATCATGATTGATGGTTCACCCTACTACACTGTTATTGGCTTAGTTATGGGTGATGACACTATCTTGTTTATTACCATTTTTCATCATTTCCACCTTGTTATATGTTGTTTTTCCATAATTTCCAATACGGTATTTGCCAATTTCCATCTTTTTTACCCTCCGTCATGATTTCGTATTCCAGTGGTGGGCTTTCGTGATCTTTTATATCATTTCTAACCTTTTATATAAGCCTATTTCTATTATTTCTACACGTTATTTACCATTTTTCACCATTTACACCCGAATATTCAAAATTTTGCACCTTTTCCAACACATTAATTTCCTATATCCAACATTTCATTCCACCAAACGATTTGCACAGGCACGGGGGAAATAGTTTGCTGATTATTCTCCATAAGTTTTTGTAAAAACGTTTTGCCACTCTGTGTGGCTCTACAGATCATAGCCGTGAAAGGGTGTTGCAGACGCAAGTCAAAATCGCACTATATGTCACCACCTATGTGAACGTTAGTCTTTTAAATGATCAAATGCTAGAAATGGTAGTTGTGCCTGCATAAATGAGGGGAGGGGGCAGTTACGCTATAATTTAAGTGGTGCCATTGATCGCAAAATTAAAGTGCCGTTTGCATAAACTACCATGTGCAAAACATGACTAAGAATGGGAAGGGGGAGGTCTTGGTCCCTTTCCCTGACCTTTTCTCTAAAACATGTGCTTTTTCCCTGACATTTTCTCTAAAACATGTGCTTTTCCCTAACCTTTTCTCTAAAACATGTGCTTTTCCCCTGACCTTTTCTCTAAAACATGTGCTTTTCACTAACCTTTTCTCTAAAACATGTGCTTTTCCCTGACCTTTTCTCAAAAAAACATGTGCTTTTCCCTGACTTTTTCTCTAAACTATGTGCTTTTCCCTGACCATCTAGTGTTTTTCATATATGCCCTTTTCCTCCCCCTAGGGCTTTTACACACATATGGTCATTTCCCTCTTTATTCCATAGAAACCTGTTCTTTCCCCTCTATTCATCTGGTCAACCTTTTCTATATACTGTCTAACATAGGTCCTATGGTTCAGTGGCTAGCATACCCGTCTTCCACGCATAGGGTTCTGAGTTCTATTCCCACTTCTCTCCGCTTTTTTTCCATTTATATATCGATGCTACATACATCCGTCAATAAAAACATAAACAAATAAACAACAATAACTAATAAAAATCAATGTTTCATCACTCCTTCTAAAATTCTAAAATTTAAATTTTATGCATCGCCGCCATCTTGAAAAACGTCATTTTTCACTTCCGGTTCAAAATTTCAAAAATTCAAATTTCCCTCCCATGATGTCATAAGGGAAGAGGGGCCTAACGCATGATAGCAACAAATTTGAGCCTGAAGCTGTCATGGGGTAAGGGGAGGGGCTTAAGAATGACGCGAATCACGTGGTAGGGGGCATGGCCTATTTCCAGCCCTCTGATTGGCTAGCACGTGGTAAAGGCGTGGCCTATTTCCAGCCCTCTGATTGGCTGTGCCATCTGGTGGTTCATTACAACTAAAGGGAGCTCCTCCCAATACAAGTGAACATAAAAACCCCCTACCAACTTCAAGCTGGGTGGCATATAAGTTACCCATATTCTGCCAATTATTATCTGTATTTAGCATTCAAAGGATTGTGTGAACATTAATGCGAGTCATTCGACAGTTGTGTGTAAGCACCATCAGGATTATTTTAAAGTTTGAATCGCTACAAGTAATGATATTGTAACGTAAAAACCACGATTCATCACATGATGCAATTTAATATGGTTTCTAAAAATTTTGAACCATTTTCAATGTTTTGAAGAATGCTAGGAAAGCAGAAATGGGAATTTGAATTTCCTTTTGTGAAGGAATGAAGTCTTTGCACCATTTCTGAACACTTTTCTCTTGTTTAAATTTTCGTGAAGTGCTTTTCTAAAAACATTTTACAATGTTGAGTAACTCGATCATGCATGGCAACAGTACGGATACTTAAGCAAAAATCCACGATATTGTCATCCGTTTTTGATGTCCTGGGAAGACCTCGACTTCTTACCTACCTTCAATTAAGAGGGTTGCATACCAGAATAAGCCTTTTTTTTCGAAATTATTTTTTTATTAATTTGTGGAAACTGATAGGAACAAATGAAATGTAGTAGGACCTAGCATAAATATTCTATTATTTGTTTAATTTTTTTGTTTAAATATATGTATATTACTCTTCATGGAAATATATTTTAACTATATATTTATGCTAGGTCCTACTATATTTCATTTGTTCCTATCAGTTTCCAAAATTAAATAAAAAATAACTTCGAAAAAAAAAGGCTTATTCTGGTATGCTACCCTCTTAAACCTTTTAAACACCTCAAAAACTCTTGGATGAGATATACATGTACAAGGATCACCATAAACTATTGTAACATTTTGTATGATTTCGAAGCATATTTACCAAGTTAACACAGAGTATCAAATTGATTCGTATAGCTCCATGTTTGGAAACGCCAAGAATCCGTCAGAATATATATAAAGGACAACATAACATGTTGCGCTTTTCGGACAACCATATTTGGTTGAACAGTTGAGATAGATTAAAATAAATACCACAAACAGACATATCTATTGCAAGCGTTGTTGAATAGCTCACGTCTCCGTTTACTGATGTTACACGCTAAAAAAATTAGGTTTATAAAAAGTTCTTTAGAGAAATTTCGCCATTTTTTTAAAAATATAGGTTCTTTAAAGAACCTTAAAAATTACTGGTGGCTTACCCGCCATTTTTCTTCAACTGCAAAGGTTCAATAATTTTAAAGATTCTATCAATTCCAAATTTTTGTTAGGGAGCTATGGATTATGGGAAAAAGCAAACAGGGAGCAAAACCTGTCTGCAATTTTTTTCAAAGCAGTTGTCAAACCATGGCCTTCGAATGGGGTACTGATAATGATTATCATACTAATGTTGCAAATGTTTCAAACAAATGGTTTATTCCAAATTGTTTGAAGACATATTCTACATTTGGATGCTTCAGAAATCATTTCTATTGTAGCCATAGAGAGTATCTAAATTGTCAAAGGTAGGGCAATCTTCATGCAAACCAGCAAGATGTTGTCAACTGTGCTGTGAATGTTAATGATGATAGCTCCAACTCATTTGAGCTTAAACATGCAGATCCAAATATTTTGGATGATTCTTATGAAGTATTAACAAAACATCTTGCATTGTTTCTGCTAAGAATCAGAGGTTTATTTCATACTTTAATTTCACCATTTTATGCATGTACATGTATATATGTATGTATCTAAAGTTGTTTATAGCTAAATGGTAATACCATTGTATGTCATACCTGTTTATATATAAATATTACCTGTTCATGTCAATAAACAGATCAGTTCTAAATGTAAAGGGTTGTCACTCATGAATTGTCATTTACATTTCCCACTATATAAGCAAAATACCAACACTTTATTATTGCCCATTCTTTGCGCATATGAAATGCTTGATAGAGGTTTTATTTGTAAAACTAAAAATGATTTCTGCATTTTTCTCCAAACATATATTCGTGCTGCAAAAACACTTTAAATAACAAATGGAAATCGATTGCCATCCAACTCTACAGCGGAAGCGGGCGAGAAATTCTTCTGCCGGTATGATTTCTCAAGAAATCTGTCGAATGCGACGCATTGGTTATTGTGCACTGCGAGTATATCCGAGAACGAAGAAAAATCAACCGCTTGGGGTTACCATAAAACTTCCTCTGTGAGGCAATAATACCCTCCCGAACATGTGCAGAGATGCTCAAGAGATTACTTACGTCAAAGACTTTCTTTTCAATCCTACCATGTACATTTAGTTTAAGGTCATCAAGCAAAATTCTATGTGTTGGGGCTGGGTGGAGGCATACCCAGTTTCCGAAAAATTCTCCAATGTCAGTAGCGTTTGGCATCCTCGCTAAATTGAGCTAAGAAAGCTGGACTTTCGCTAGGAACCTACCTATTCCATCGTTTTTTTTATCGCATGCAAAAAGATGGACCAATTGTAAACATCCGTTTTGACATTAAGCTTAGTCAGGGGCTTTGAAGGATTGTTTACGGACTGATTAAAGTAGAACTGCGAGAATACATGTATATCATGTCAACAACCACAGTGGACAAGTCTAATTATTCTGAAGGCATGTCTTATCTTAAAGACTAATAAGACTTATGTGACTAAGTAAGTGAAACCTATACGAATAGCATAACACCACTTGGGCTAAGTGATGATCGTACATATACTCGCACTCCAAAAATGTCCAAAAATTACCTCCTAAATTTTGAAGTTATACTGTACCTTCAAAATTTAAAAGGTACAGTGTAGCTTTAAAATTTAGGGGGTAATTTTTGACATTTTTAACCCCCTATTTAGGAGTTACATGCATGACTAAGAACAAGATAATAAAGTTGCAGAAAACAGTGAACACCATGATGTTGTTCCCCTTAGGGCAGGGGTAAGCAACCTTTTGAGACGGAAGAGCCAAAAGTGATAATTTACAAAATTTCTCAGTTTTTTAAGAGCCACTTTTTGTATTATGGTGTATTATGGTATATACACAACTTGACATCGAAAGAGCCACAGGTTGCCGACCACTGCCTTAGGTGAACTACTTCATGAAGGGACCTCTTTCCTTGAGACACTTTAGTATGTTCTCCATGTGTGCTGTATGTGCCCTTAGTGATTTAATCAAATACACGTTTTTATCATTTCAAATCTATACCAGACTGATTTATTTTACAGTAAACTTCAATAACTCCATGAAGGGGTTGAAGGTTAACAAAAACCTTCAACCCCTGATGTTGGAAATGTCGGATGGATAGTCATTATGAATGTCATGAAATGTTTGTGGATAATCTACATCAACCTCAAGAATAAACTCTTCTTAATCATTCATAATACTTTGTAGATGAAGTTTGTTTATTTTGATATAATGGCTGGTTTCCACATGTGAGTAGCTTGCATAGCTAGCTAGATTGCCTACACTTCACAAGTAGCTTGATAGCCAGTATACAATCTAGCAAGCTGCATTTCAAAATGGCGTCACTACTGATGCTCATAAAACAAAAGTTTGTAGTAGCTTGTATTTGTGATACTGCACATGCAAGTATCTTTTTGCACAGCAGTAACTCTACCCTAATTTTCTCTCCGTGCAATATACTGCCACCCACTTTCAGATCGCATGCCATATTGCACTGTGTAAACAGGCCTTAACCATTAGAATGAGTTTATGGGCATAGGCTCACACATTGCTGCAGTATAAAGTGATTTGCAGTCCCAGTAAGCTATGTAAGAAGATGGTTGCATTCATGCGCCCCCCCCTTTCGCAGATACTTTGGCAAGCAATTATATAGGAGGTTTTAAGGAATCTCTACCATTTTAATACTGACCATGTAGGCACTGTTTAGGAATCCAAAGAGAAATTGGAGAACATTTTGTGGAAGACAAATTTGAAATTAGAAACTTACCTGACCACCAAAAATGAATTGAAAGAATGACTATCCAGTCCTTACTGATAAGGCTAAAACATGTTATTAAAACAGCATTACGATATTACCAGTTCAAGTGTTTTAGAGTGTTCCATTTTTTGATGTGACTAAACATTTGGTTCTTGATATGCACATCATTTTTAAAGGTGCTATAGTGCTAGAAATGCGGCTCTTATTAGAGCACTGTTTACAAATGGAATATTTTTCATTACAGATTTCAATTAAAAATTGAAAAAAACTTCGTATAAAAGTAGATGAAGGAAAGCTAATGAATATGTCAACTAAAATCGAAAAAGATAAATTTAAAAATACTATTGCACAGAAGCAAAAGGCTGCCCAGTCATCAAAATTGGCAATTTTCTTGCCATTTCTCATACGTAATATGTTCCCAAAGATAATGAGCATTGGGAATGTTTTATTTTATTGTTAAAAATTATCACATTATGCACAGCTTTTGAAATTAAAAAAAATAATGTTTGTCTTTTGAAACAAATGACTCATTTCGTAATTCTATTTTTTCATGTTTGTATGACAAACCTAAGATCACTCCTTAAATGAATTTTATGATTCATTTGCTGTCTCAAATTTTAAATTTTGGGCCACTAAGGAACTTATAGTGTTTCAATGGCATACTAACAACAACAATAATACTTGCTATTGAAGATTCATACATTCAATACATATTCAATATTTACCATGTGTATCTTGTAATGTCGTCAAATCAAACATTAAATAGGTGAAATCTTATTGGTGCTTTTCCATGAAAGTCAATGTTCTTTTCATCTAATCTTTTTTGTAGAGCTGGTAGGAACTTAGGCAGGTTGTAAATTTTTGGTAAGCTGCCTTTTTCTTGGGATGGGCTTTGGTTTAAGCAAGTGGTGAATTCATTTTGTACTGCCAATTCTAAATTAATGGCTGCATTTTGATGTCCTTTTAATAGGTCAATTTTTTGTCTCAAGTGTACTTGTAGCTTCATTGTTGGTAAGTCTTTCAATCATTCTTTCAGATAACCCCATAAGTGTAGGATCAGATTTAAAAATCAAATAAAGTATGATGAACAAGCTAAATATACTTGTCAAAAAAAATAAATGATTAATTCAATTTAAATTTTTTGAATAAGAGATAGATGTCTTATATAATGCCAACTAGTTTCACATACACACTAAAATGATTTTTGAAGTGTATCAGACTAAAAGTAAAAAAATAAATGCCTGGGAGTTATATATTAATGTTAGCATGCCTGATAATATATTATTAAGACACATTTTACAAGTTTTATCATTTAGTCTTAGACTATTTCAGACGAAAAGTCTTACATGTAGAAGAAGACACATGACAAAGTTTTTAAGGAACTGAACAAAAGTACCAGAAGACAATTTACTTCATATGACTGCATAATATATAATGCTTGACAAAAATCGACTAATGTATCTTAAAATAAGTTTCTTAAGAATACATTTGTTGAGTGTCTATATATTATTTTTCCAACAGGTGGTTACGGGTTTTTCTACTGTAAATTTCTTTGCTATAAAAAGTTCATCATCGCCACCATCAGCTTTCAAGCGAAACATGAATATTTAATGAATTATGATTAACCTCTTGCCCTGGTAAAACCAAAATCCAACTACAGTGAAACCTATCAGATTAAACACCTTTATAAAGTGAACACCTCCCTAACTTGAACACTTTTGGCTTGTCCCGGACAGCTTCCATAAAAATAACATTAGGATAGACCTCCATACAATGAACACCTGTCTACTTTGTACATTGAGCACTTTTTTTAGTCCCCAGGAAGGGTGAAACCTGTCTACATAATACACTTGACCAGTCTTCACCTGATAAGGATATTGTTTGTGATTTTTATATCTTACCAGAATTTCTTGAAAAAGAGCTTTCTGATAATTATGAACATTTTGACAATGATTTAATTGTACATGTACATGCATGTGATGTAAATAAGGGTGTGTGTGTCAGCCAGAATATCATTGAAACTGATGATTCCGGTAAAGCATTGACAAATTCATAGGGTAGGTAGCTGGTGATATGAGAAGACAAAAACACCAATGAACATGGGGTCGCAAACGATTCCTTCACATAGAAATTTGCACATGAATGTTGTTTTAGTGATTATTGAATGTTGAATTGAGAATTCCCTAGCCAAACTGAGTCTTGTGAGACCAGCGATTGACTGATGAAGAAAGTCACAGGTGAAGGAGAAAGTTGTGCACAGTGGAAGCTTTGAAATTTAGGAATGTTTTTCATGAAATAAGAAAGAATTTGCATAAATTGCAAAAATTATAAACAATTAACTCGGAAAGAATTTTGCCCCTGAAAGAAAGTCACATTAAGATTTGGCCTATTGCCATAACCTTAAACTCGGGTAGTTCAATTAAAAATGAAACTTTAGAATTAAAGAATTTCGTCCTAATTAGGTCTCACAAGTCTCAGTTAGTCTCTGTTAACAGGTCACTGGTGTGCATTGTAAAGATGTAAACAGTTTGGGCATCCAGAGTGAGACATGGGGAAACCATTTTTATTTGCTGAACCTGCAGATATGCACCTACTGTATGGGCAAGCAAGAGGAAATGGGAGAGCAGCTCAGAGGTTGTACACAGAGATGTACCCCAATCGGCGTCACCCCAGTCATCCAACATTTGCTGCAGTTGATCGCCGATTACGTGAAACTGGCACTGTGCAAGTGGTACTTGCCAATGTAGGTAGAATGAGAACTGTGCGAACACCTGCATTTGAAGAAGTGATGCAGCGATTTCACGACAACCCATCAACAAGCATGCGTGCAGTTGCACAGATTATGGGTTTTCCCCATGTGCATGTATGGGATGTACTAAATGAGAACCAGCTACTGCCATACCACAGACAGAAACTTCAACCACTCGTGCCAAATGACTATGGCCCCCAAGAAGATTTCTGCCAGTGTTACCTTCAACGACACAATGCCGACCAACACTTCCAATCGTCCATTATGTTTACCGACGAGGCATCTTTCACCAGAGTTGGGATTCACAATTTTCGTAAAAGCCACATGTGGAGTTGGGATAATCCTCATGCACTTTTCTCTCGAGGACATCAGCAACGTTTCAGTGTAAACATTTGAGCTGGCATTATCGCAGATTGTGTCATCGGGCTATACATGTTACCTCAACATCTTACGGGCAACAACTACTAAACATTTCTACAAGAGGTACTGCCAGACTTATTGGATGACGTTCCACTAGCCGTCATGCAAGGCATTATCTTCCAACATGATGGGGCTCCTGCACATTTCAGTATGGGTGTCCGCCAACACCTTAATTAAACATTTCCAAATGGGTGGATTGGAAGGGGTGGACCCATCAGTTGGCCTGCACGTTCTCCAGATTTGACTCCACTTGATTTCTTTCTGTGGGGTCATGTTAAATCGTTGGTGTATGACACTCCAGTCAACACGGAGGAGGACTTGGTGGCACGTATTGTAGATGCGTGTGGACGGGTCCAGGACATGGCGGGTATTTTTCATCACGTCAGAGATAGCATGTTGCATCGCTGCCAAGTGTACATTGATGTTCATGGTCGCCATTTTGAGCAGTTGCTGTGAAATGTTATCATTTTAATGGCACAATAAAATCTTCAATAAATGCATTTTTTTCATGAAGGAATGATTTGCGACCCCATATTCTTTGGTGTTTTTGTCTACCCTATGAATTTGTCAATGCTTTACCGGAACACCCTGTATATGCAGCTGTACAATTGCAAAAACATCCAGACCTGCACCAACTGATGATAAACACACAGAGAAAGATCGAAAAATGCGATCATCAATGATCAAAACAAAAACAACAGTCTATTACAGATTTCTTTAAAAAAATCTAAAATAATGATTTATGTACAGTACATGCACTGAAAGGATTGTGAGTATAATGTTATACATGTGTATTCAATTGTATACATGTACATATAAACATAGTTCATTGGATATTGTTTTTTCATAGCAAACCTCCATACAGTGAACACCTGCCTAATGTGAACACTGTTGCCAGGTCCAATGGGTGTTCAATGTAGACAGGTTTCACTGTATCTCTGTAAGCTACGTTAAATATGTGTAAATGTCTTAAAAAGTATAGTGTGAAAAAGTTTGCGACAAATGTATATCCTACATTCCTGTTCAATAATTTTGCTGCAAAAAATATTGGTGTACTTTCTTTATCTGCAAGGTCAACTACAAAGCACATTTCCAATTCATACTTTATGCCATCTGTGGCTATAGCATTTCATTTACTAAAGTTATTAGAACTAATTGGATTGACCTACAGCTTTTGTTAGCCACTGTATAATCGCAACTGGTCAGGGAAATACTTCCCCTCTTCATGGAAGGATGCGATAGTTATTCCTATTCCTAAGCCTGGTAAGATCATTCAAATCCACTTAACTACCGACCATTTGCTCTGACCAATTGCTGTGCAAAGTTATTTAAAAGATGGTTGATGCCCTCCTCATGTGGTACCTAGAACCACAGGGGGCCCTATCGCTTTGGCAATTTTCTTTAGGAGAAGTCGTTCGACTTTAGATCTACTCTTGATGCTTGAAGCAAACATTAGTGAGGCATTTGTCAGAAAAGTACACCTTCTTTGTGTATTCCATGATTTGGCAAAGGAATAACACCTCGTGTAGATATGGAGTTCTCCAAGACTTGCATTCCCTGGGGCTGCGCAGACACCTTCCTCTTTTTATATAATACTTTCATACATCATGAACAGAAAAGTAAAATAAAACTCACATACGATAACCCAATTTAATCTTGCTAGTAAACGAATGCGTACATTTAATGTAGAAATGACAACAGATCAATCAAAATTATAATGTAAACATTTCCACATTCCGAACGCGGTCACAACGAAGGCCATGAGACGCGAGCAGTAGGAATGGACGCTTTCTTCAATGTAACGCTGTTGTATCAAAGTACCTCTGCGTACCTGTCACGAAAATCGTTCATAATAGCTGCTTTGGAGGACGTTCCATCTGAAAACGAAGTGGTGTAGAGTTGGGTCGTGTTTTACTCGGACGCAGTGGCAAGTCGTTTGGGTGATGTAGATTCACACCGAAGAAATCATAGTGTGAAGATAAACTTCTACTTTATATGAGAGAAGTAGTCAAGGTTGATAAGTAGTTTAGGTAGTTTAATGATGTATTTTTTGAGGCATGGAGTAAATTGATAATATAAATAACATGCCACAATCAACAGGTTTATGCATAAATATATATAAAACTCTTTAAAGCGTTAAGAAATTTTTAAAAACATTAAAGACGTATAAATTAAAACTCAGTTTAATTAGTCATATTTTATAAATATTTTACAATAAAAAAATTGGGCACATGATATCGGAGGGAAATGCATTCGGCGTACACAGCGCCATCATCAGTTCAAAGGAGTTGTATATACAGCAAACAATTTATATAAGTCTATATAAATTATTGTAAAATACAAGAAATTAGATTATTCATAACAGTGATAAAATATCGTAAGGATATGGTAATCAACAGAGAAAAGGAATTTATATTTTTATGTTATTATTTTCGGGCCACATTATTAAAGGAGGAATGACTGCTCATGAAGTCTTTTGGATACTCGAGTTGGCCCTTAGAAAATTCAGTAATGTCAAGATGCCCTATAATAATAATGAGCATAAACCCTCTACTAATACTAATCTAAATATTAACAATACTCATAATCCCACATGTATAGAATATGACCAGATGGACAATCTACAAATTGATAATATACATAATAATACTATAACATCCCACACACTTACTAATAATAACAATAATGCTAAACCTAATTTTAATGATATTTTTGACACCAAAAAATTAATATGCTTTCCTTATATAATTAATAATAAACTTCGTATCTCCTTAAGAAACTTTTTCTCCCGGAATTTTAATATCCACATATCATTTATTAATAACATTAAACTCAATAATTCCTTCCTAAAACCTTATACGAAAGAGCTTGTTGAACAATGCATATACAAAAGTTTCTGCTACAATTGCTCAAAATTCTATATTGTTGAAACTGGCCGGAACTACGAAATCCGCCACAAAGAACACATTTGTGATATTCAAAAAAGCATAGTAGATCCTACATGTAAAAATATTAATAAATCAGCCCTAACATACCATTGTTCTAAATTCTCTCACCAACCCAATTTGGCAAAAAGTGGCCCTATTAAAACTTAATTTTGATATTTCTAACATAAAAATCCGAAAAATCGCCGAATCATTTCTTAAATGCAAATCTAAAACAGCTATGGACAATTGTTTATCAAATTTAAATATAATAGACTACCTTGAACCCGAAAATAATAACATAAAAATATAAATTCCTTTTCTCAGTTGATTACCATATCCTTACGATATTTTGTAACTTATGAATAATCTAATTTCTAGTATTTTGCAATAATTTATATAGACTTATATAAACTGTTAGCTGTATATACAACTCTTTTGAACTGATGATGGCGCTGTGTACGCCGAATTCATTTCCCACCCATGTCATGTGCCCAAGTTTTTTATTGTAAAATTTTTATAAAATATGACTAATTAAACTGAGTTTTGATTTATACGTTTTTAATGTTTTTAAAAATTTCTTAACGCGTTAGTTTTAATTATATTTATGCATAAACCGGTTGATTGTGGCATGTTATTAAAACCTTTTATTTAACTTGGTTAGAAGGGAGCGCATGGTGTTTGTTTGATAACATGGATATGGATC
>JAQGCC010004710.1:0-12711 GCA_034698905.1 Xestoiulus laeticollis | reverse complement strand
GTAACAGTGCATTCGTTTTGGTTATTGAGCTGGCGTCCATTCATCTTAATTGAAATGGATCTTTGCTATTACAGTGTATAGGCCTATGTATTTATAATATTTTGCAGACTTATCCTCTTAATCAGGTGCTCTAAATGCATCTATCTCTATCCTAAAAGTGAAAGTTAAATAGGAAATCTTAAGTTGTATTGAATACAAAATAATTTCACATATTTATTGTTCGATTTTGAATTCTTATATAATGTGTTTATTTAGTTAAATTGGAGGATTATAAGTTATTAAAATGTTTGAGGGTTGTGTCTAACAGATTATATTTAAGTCGTATAGCAGATTAGGTATACCTTCGTTAGAAATGCATGTTACTGTACATGCAATCTTCGAAATTTCCTTCAAATAAATTCCATATAACAGCAGATAAAGCAAAAAGCATATTTTTTAAAAATTTAATTTATGCAGTTTTGTAGTTTTTAGCAGCAGTTATGTTGAGGTTGATAATACTGTTTTTTATTCTTTGAAAAAAAGGAAAAAAGCGAATATCCGGATTTTTCCAAAACTTCACACCAACTCAACGCAGCGAGCGCTCGCGGTGGCCATTTGGTGAACTGGCGTCATCTTCGTCGTAGTAGGGGAATCGGAAAGTCGGACAGGCAGCTATTATAGAGAAGGCAGTGGATCACCAGACACCTCCTTGCATAGAACGAGTTGTTAGTAAAGCGTGTTCCACCCGTAGATGGCGCTCGCATCCAATGATGTCCATTGCAGACGATGCATTCAGCATAAATGATTGAAAACCAGTGCTTTTGTAGGGTGTAAAACAGGCTATAATTCCCTATTGAAACAATGCAAGGATGAAGGGAAGCAACGTTTATCTTTATTTATGTAAATAATATAAATCATATAGCTTAAAAATATAAATTTATAATAATTTATAAAATTTATAAAAATATAAATTCTGTTCAGCCTTAAATCACAAGAAATAAATAGTCTAAGAAATATATAAAAAGTTAAAATTTATTTACAAAAAATAGATGTATACTCACGTACTGTAACTAACGAGTCTGGCTATACCAATGCAAGATGCATAGATATCATTTGATGCGAGCGCCATCTACGGAAAGAACACGTTTTGCTAACAACTTTTGAGGGCTGGTGATCACACCAGTCTATATCCACCTTGATTCAACCATACATTATCATGGAACTATTATAAAGATTAGGCAACAAAACACGTAAAAACCGTTTACGATTCAGTGTGAATGTACAGTTCGATTCCATTTCGAAAACGTAAGCCTGTATTAAATTTGAGCAGCTAATCATCAATACATTTTTGATGACGTGGTCTTTTGGCAAAAGCGCCTTATGTTTAGCGCCACCACCCGGGCGCATTTGTAAACGTTGAATGTAAACGCCATTCAAAATGGCGTGTCGTGTAGTAGAAGCGCCTTAAGTGTAGTGCCACCACACCAGCGCATTTTAAAATATACCGCCATTTTTCGGCAGAATTGTTTGCAAACGTTTGCCATGCGAGTCGCTTTCACGCACCATAAACGCGTCTGCTTAACGTGCACGTTTCCAACTCGCGAGATTACGTTTCGTACTGCGCATGCGTAGTACGACATAAGACAGTGTTGTCGATAACATGTCGTTATACGACAGTTCTCACAATCTTTCTATGATATTGAGGATGTGTTTCATCAATGTCCATAAAGCACCAACGTTCCAATACGAGACTAGTTTCAGAACACCTGCCAAGCCCACCATGTAACCGAATACAAACGTCAACCCCATTATTCGTTGTGTATTACCATCCCCATGCAGTTCTTCCTTCCCCATTTCAATTCATGTAAAATAAGGCAAGATCCATATGCAAATAAGCGTCGGAATAAGAAGGAATTCATCTGCATGATCTATTCGAATGGTTTACATTGCCTTCGAGCATCAAAAGGTTATTCAATGTTTACGTCGTAAGCAAATGTTATCTCAAAAATAAACTTAACTCTTACGAATGCGTTTCGCTAGCGTCAACAGAACCCAAAAAAAGGGACTTGGAGGGGGTAGATATAATGTAGGAAATAAAAAGAGTTTGGGGAAGGTAAAAAACGAAGATGTTGTTCCCATCCACCTCACACACACTGTTTTCCTTTCCTGTTTCATCTTCATCTTCAAGATTGCGTTACGGTATATGTAATACAGACAGACCAGGCATGACTAATGCTTAACACCACTAACAAAATTGGGGCAATCATCCAGAAAGAAAAAGTGTAATCGACCGTTCATATTTGCAAGGGAGAGGAGTTGGGGGAGATGAAAAAGTGTATGAAAAAAAACTTGAGAAGTAAGCAGGGTCTGGGAAAGAACAGGAGTAAAAAAGATGCTGACAGACAAGCAAACATTTGTCATCCGGATGCTTCGTCTAAAAATTCAAATGAATATTAGAAAACACATTCAAAACTGTGGTGAAAACAGGATAAAAAAATCAGATCGATTTATCTACGTTACAAATTGGGAAAAAATCAACTGTGGTTTGTAAAATTGAATTTGCAAAACTTTACTGAGGGTCGATCTAGATTATTTAAGTTACATGGGATGTTCTACAAACATAAATCTTAGTCAAATTCGGTTATACATTAATTTTTATACTAATTTTAGATAAAATAGAACCTGTCTTAAAGCATACTAATGGGAGCTGTAAAAATGTGCTTTTAGAGAAGATAATTCGCACACCAGGATGCATTTAGACAGGTTCTACTGTAGTACCTAACTACACGGCAGAGATATTCAATATCCATGTTAGTAAATATTCATGATTTATACATTTTGACATCACAGTGTATAGCAAAAGTATACATGTATAGTGTAGAACATTTTTGCTGTAACACTTGAGGATGTCAAATTAGGAAAATGAAGAGAATGATCCGTTTGTATGAAATCAACTGTTTTCGTCTTAATTGACATTAGAGGGATTGAGCAAGCCTCCCTTAATGCCCCGTCAACTGATTTACCTTAACGAGAACGCATTGGAAAAACATACAGTGCTGTCAATGTGGTTAACATTAAGGGAGCATTAAGGAAGGCGCGCTCAATCCCTCTAATTATTTAAAGTTGCTGCAATATTTTTAAGAACAAAGGGAAACGATAAATGGTAGCTACGCTGCAGTACAGTGGTGCACTGCAGTGATATACATGTACATGTACATACAATTCATTTCCTTTTCCTATTTTGACATTTTGTCCAAAGTATTATGCCTAAAAAATTATAATTTGGTTTTCAGTGAAACAATGGTCGTATGTATAATATAATGGCATCAGTTATAGAGCACACATGACTTTATTTAACCGCATTAACAAAATTTTCATAATATGAAATTTTTGAAAAAAAGTGGGATGGCCCTAACTTTTGGTCCACCCTGTATACATGTAGCTACTTGAAGCATTTATCAATATCCAGCAACTAACAAAATGGGAATTTTTTCAATATACAACATTAGCAATCGAATAATGCTTTTGTTATGAATTTGACCACAATTTGTCCTACAATGTCCTCTATAGCAGTAACTAATATAACATTCCCTCTGCCCTCTGGAGGCGACAGCTGCACTTTGGCAACCCGCAGTTTTCTACCGTCATGTAGTGTCGCATATTCATCAGTTTTTTTATTGTTGTAATTTTATGTATGGCAATCGAATGCATGCCATTGCCTTTTAATGACCCGCATTGTACACCAGATCCCACAACTTGTCCAATGACTGACCCATATCATCGACCTGTCTTGGTCACCGCAAGATTTACAAGTTAAATTTTTAGGGGTTCGAAACTACACTAAAAAAAAACCTGTTGAGACTGGTAAATAAAGCACTTTTTCGAGATGGATTCCAAAGTGCTGAAATCGATGTAGTCATCAAGATGCCCTGAATAAGCCTATTGTCAAGGGATATGAAGCTGGCGGGCTGATGTATTAAATGTCCATTTTAGGCGAGGTGGCCTGTCTGGTATGCAAAATAAAAAATATTGAATTTCAACCACCAAATTCCAAGGAGAGACGAAATGGATGCGAGAGAAAGCTGAACTTATTCATGAAATAAAATTCAAAGTTAGATTCTCCCCTCCTCTTCTCAAGAAAAAAAAAACTAAATTGAAAAAATACACTAAACAGTACTGTAGATACAAGACAGTATTTGATGATAATATTCAAAGTATTGGGAAATGAAATTTCACCTATTAGGTAGAGTAATAAATTACAGGGGGCCTGCCAAACTACTGTATTATGCGGATACATATAATTCGCTCCATAGAAAAAGGTAACAAGAAATGGGAATATATATAAAGTTAAATGAAAAATCTATAATGAAATGGGGGGAATGTCACACCCTAATCATGTATTAAAATATTACCATTCATACCATTGTAGTTGCAGTACATTGTCATGGTTGCCCAGAAATTAAATTATTTTCCTGACTAATCCAATTTAAAAAAAAAATTCCTGACCATCCTAACAACTGAAAATTAAAAAATATGACAATATGCCTAATAATTTCTTGACTTGATGCTCAAGGAAGCTGTTTCAGAAAACAGGTTATTTAAAATTAGATTTTTAATAAACAATTAGCTACATGTATATTGGTGACATTAAATTTAAAAAACATATACAGTGTTTGTTAACTTAAATTTACGTAAAATGATTCAAAAACGAATTAAAGGAAAATTCCCCTTTTCATAACTTAGTTATATCTTGACTTACCATGATTAATTGTAAAGCAAATGTAATACATGTATTTACATGTTCAATTTCTCTGATTTATTGAAAATTAATTACTCTTCCCTGACTACGTTCCATATTACGAAATGAACCAATTTACCTTATAATTCCAGGTCAAACTAAATTCCCTGACTATTTAAGCTCAAACTAAACTCTCTGACTATTCCAGAATGAACCAATTTCCCTCGCTATTTCAGGTCAAACTAAATTCCCTGACTATTCTTGGTCGAACTCTCTGGATGGACCTCCCTGACTATTCTAAGTTTTCCAAGCAAAGATATTGTTCAAAACTCTTCCCAGGTACAAGAATTGAAATTTCAAACTTGCAATTCCAAACCAAATGCTTTTTTCGAGTCTTGTATCCCAATTTGGGATAGCCACTGGCGCTTGCATTGATAGCATCTGCGTAATTTTATTATTTTGTACTTTGTTGTACGCTTTTAGGCTTAGTCAGGCTCACATTTTAGCATTCCCTGCAAGCCACAGGGTTAATAGGGGTTTTCCCGTCTTCCTAACATGGTGCGCGCAATTTATATGTGAGCGTCAGCACTTAATTGCATTATGATTTATCGCCTTGCCTCTACCCATCTTGCATCGCGCTCATGATATTGTCATTAAAATTGTCATCTATGTTGCGTTGGAGGCGATAGGGAAACGAAAGAGGGAGCAGAAGGGAAAGTCAGGGAAAACAATACTGGATTAGGTAGATTAGGAGGGGCTGACGAGTACGATTGATGATAGAAAAATGGGGACAAGAATTGATGGTCTCATAGCATGGATATATTTCGCAGTATTCTTACTATTACTAGTGGCAGAAAAGTGGTGTATAACGAACGCACTGGTTCGTTATATCGAGCGTTCGTTGTATTGAAAGGTCTGTTTCTATAAATATTTTTCGCTCCTAGGCGACTTTCATGGCTTTTTATGACACCTAGCAGTTTTTACCAAATGAGTCTACACACCAAAGCTGCATGCGGAATTCTTTTGCAGTATTTTGAGTACCCCTTAAATAAGCGTTAGAATGCAATAAGATATTCACTTTTAAAACCTGCAATCCTTAAAATCATTAAAAATTCAGTATTACAGAGAGAAAAAAATTCTCAATGTTAGAAAAGTGTCGGATTACAAAGTATGTTATCACAAGGTCGGATTACCGAGGCTTGCATCGTATTTGGAGGCTAGTGCCCAAGCAATGGTAAATTTTAATTAGATACTGCTGTCACCGAATCAATAACACTTATCAGCTGAACATTGATTAACGTTACCGATGTATACTTTATATCGAGCGTTCGTTATATTGATAGGTATGTTTTTATACATATTTTTCGCTCCTAGTCGGCTTTCATGGCTTAATGACACCTAGCAGTTTTTACCCAATGAGTGTAGGGCCTACACACTAAAGCTGCATGCTATATCATTTTACAGTATTTTGAGTACCCCTTAAATAAGCGTTAATTAGAATGCTATTAGATAACCACTTTTAAAACCTGCAATCCTTAAAATCATTGAAAATTCAGTACATGTATTACAGAAATAAAAATTCAATGTCAAAAAAGTGTCGGATTACTGAGTGTGTCGTATTATCACAGAGTCGGACTATAGAGGCTCATGCCCAAGCAAAGGTAAATTTTAATTAGGTATACTGCTGTCACCGGAGCAATAACATGCGCTCGATTATCAGCTGAACCTCGATTAACCGACATTCAGGTGCTGCAGGAAGAGGAGGAGACCTAAATGTTGGACGTTTTGACAACTTTTACAAATGACCATTACGGGATGAATTTATCACGTGACAGTCTAGTGCATTTTTTATGGACGAAAAACAAGGTCGTTCCTTCAGCGGCCATCCAACTGCGGCAATTATGGACCGAATGAGAGGCCGAGGGGAAAATACACGGCCCAGCTCACAAATTAGAAATGAGGAGAAAAATGTACAGCGGCTAAGGTCGTATTCCCAGTTGACCGTACGGAAGCAACGGATGAAACCGAATGACCACAGCACGCCTTCTCCCCAGGGATCACCCCCAGTGTCCCACACGAACCCAGCTTGTAAAACTTGCCAACTCCAAAAAGCAATCCAATCTAACGGAGATGCTTTTTGGTTAGCCGAAACCATCTCATCACCAGAATAATATTACATTTGTCCGTCCTCCTCCTCCTCCTCCCCCCCTCAGACATATCCATCTCCCCTCGACCTATCCCTGGTGCTACTCTCATCACTTTAGCGGGCTTTTTATTTGCCATTTTTCTGTGCCAGATCATACCAGCAACTCCCATTCCGATTTCGGGTCTGGTCAACCTTACTCGATGACTGTACTGGACCTTTCCTGCTTTGGGCATCCTTTAGACTGACAGAAATTGTACAACTGGTGGTTCAGGGCATTTCAGATATTTCGACCAAATAACCGAGAACAGGATAACATGCTTCAACCTTATAGGATTCTCACACACCTGGAATACTGGAGAAAACTATGCAGTTGTACCTGTGTAAAATAATATCCTCTCTAAAATACTAAAATGTGCATGTCCTGACTTGGAACCCATGTATAAAATAATAAACCTTCAAATAATGATAGTAAATAATTTGTATTGGTCCCAATGACTTTTTAAGGGAACATCAACAATGGAACTGTAAAAAATATCAAACATGGATAAAAAAATGGCAGGGAGATGCAGCGTAAAAAAAGGGGGAAATTCCCTATTTTGCAGCTGTGTAAATAGTGCCGACCAATAGCTAGTGACTCATGAAGGATTCAAAAAGGGGAAATTCCCTATTTTGCAACTGTGTAAATAGTGACGACCAATAGTTAGTGACTCATGAAGGATTCAAAAAGGGGAAATTCCCTATTTTGCAACTGTGTAAATAGTGTCGACCAATAGCTAGTTACTCATGAAGGATCTAAAAAGGGGAAATTCCTTATTTGGCAGATGTATAAACTATTGCATATTCACAAGTTACCTGTCTAAAATATATTTCCCTATCCCAAGAGTATTATTTTAGTCAAGATCTACTGTATTCTTTTATTTTTAAAATTTTAACTGAAAATTCAAAAAAAAAAAATATAAGAATACAGTAGAACCTGTATAAAATAATACTCAAGTGAAGATGGTCAAGGAAACTTCTTTTAAAAACCTGGAATGTCAGCAAAATTGAAAATTTCATTTCTGTAGGGACTCTTAAATGGAATGTAAATCACCTTTAAATTTTACTTTCCCAAATGTAATTGGCCATATTTGTTTAACCAAAACCTTAGGACCTAAAGAATTTTACACGGTGACACTAGCAAAAGCATCTTATAATATTTAGTAAATTTCTTTTCAAAATTTTAACTAATGGCAAGCATACGTGTATGTTCAAAGTTCCAATACATTTCAAAATGGTCGAAATTCTAAGAAATTCCAAATAAAGCAACAACTTTTGGAAATGCCCATCAGACAAGGAGACTGGACAGCACATCCATTTAATGACCATTATTATTAGCATTACTTTGTGCGTTGTAACAATGGGGGTCCAGAAGTCCTGGCAACAGACAACTTGATTAAGATCATCTATAGTGCAAGGGGCTCAAAGGGTTAAACGGTCACATAAATTTGCCTTCATTTGGCATTTAATGCGAGGGCATAAATTTGCCTAATGGTCCCATGCATATGTATCTTACATTAACTGGTCATTCCGATGAGGGTGGTAGTTGTTGTGGTCCTAGTGTGTTGCAACTGTCCCCTCTCATTTCTACCCTCAATTCCCTGTGCATGAACCTAACGTACACTCAGGATTAATCTCCACGCCGAGATCTAAACATTGAAAATGATTTACTTTTATTCCTGCTCGGAATATTTTGTGGGGGAAAAACGACTGTTTTACATGCAATGTTTACTCCCTTTCACCGTTTGGGTAGCACGACGCCCCCCCACCCCCCTCAAATACATGCGGCATCTAGGCTTAATCCTAAATAGCAACATTAAGTCGTGATTGAGGGGTCAATACGGTGGATGAGACGCAAAATTGCTTTTACTAAATGTTTGCAGCAATATATTTTTCGAATAAGATTTTCGAAAACTTATCTTTGAGGCTGTTCATAAATGACGTCACGGGATTTCGGTAGATTTTCGAACTCCTCCCCCCTATGTCACACTTTGTCACAAAAAGTCAGACCTCCCCTCAATTATGACGTCACAAAGCTCTGATCTCCCCCCCCCCCTGGAAAACTGGTTATTATCATTGTAATCTATGCACTCTGATATTGCATAGAGAAAAACTGAAATTTGCAAAACTATTTTGATCAAACTTGTTATTTAAAGTAACGCCTTTTGATTTTTTGATGTGACGTCACATTTTTGAACCTCCCCCCCCTTAGTGCGTGACGTCATTTATGGACGGCCCCTTTAAAAATGGTGTGATTTCACAAGGCTTAACTTTGCTTCCAGTTAAAGTTCAATATATACAAGGTATGGTTGGACTAAAGATTGACCTCGAGCTAAAAGTGCTATAGGTTAGACCTATATGCCTAATGACCTCTGACTTTTAATGATTTTTAAATGCTTTCAACTGCCCTTTAAAAAGGACAGTAGGCATATCTTGGTTAATGGAGGCCTTACTGATCCAAAATCTTCTAGAAAATATTTCATGGTCTGGAGCATCCCTAATATCACTTCGGAATTGAGGATTAAATATAAAGCAGCAAAAAAAAAAAAAATAGAAACAAAATTATAAAAAAGTAGGGAGAGAAAAAGTGATAAAAGCCAGCAAATACATGAAAAAAAAAAGAGATAAAAATTTGTAAGAAAATTGGAGGGTGAAACCCATCGAAAAATGACTGATCAGCTTATGCGATGAAAAAGGTAAATATGCAGTATATAGAAACTGAAATATTTATAAAAAAACATGAAAGCTACAGGTCTAATAAATGATACGAAACACGTCCACAGGGGTATATTCCAAGAAGAAAATGTAGAGATAGCTAGCCAAAATTAGATGGAGAAAAAAAAAAAGAAAAATGGTAGAAAAAATGGTGAATAGTATAGAATATTGTAGAGAAAGTAAGTGAGAAATGAAGGACGCTGCATGAAAACCAGGAAAGAAAATAGAAAATTAAAACAAAATGAATGTATGACGTGAAGCAATATTTCCCTGAAGACAAGACCCGTTATTCCTTTGTTAGTCGTCCGGGAGTTTGATATTTTATCCAAAGAATTGAGCCTGCTAGGCCTAGATTCTGAGGCGATATTTCATAATCAATTTTAAGAGTATAAACTTCAATCACTGTAATGTATGTAGGAGAGTAGCATGGACGTAATTAGGTCGCGAACAGATGAGGCAGCAAAATCCCTAGCAACCAACAAACGCCTGCCAGCCTTAATTGGCTCCTAGCAACCACCTAACGGCGTTCATGGCTGCCGTTCAAGCTAATCTAGTGACCACTTTGTCCAATGCACCAAGATAACTCGGCACACTGGATAACAAAAGAGTCATCTTAACGAAAGCTATTGCTAGTTGCGCCATTTTGCAGTTTAATCCTTGACCAACAAATCCTTGATTTCAGCCTTAATTGATATTATAGCAAAAAAAGTTTGAGATTTAAATGTTAGATGATAAGGATGTCAGCATTACATTAACATCTACCAAAAAACCACTCCATATGTATAATACAAGTATAAATATAAATTTTGTATTAGGTTTGTGTAAATATACATGTATACTATATACTATCAACATCTAACAAAAACCACTTCATAATGCGAGACATAGTCATGTAGTACTGAGAGTATTATCAATATTTATATATTTTATATAAAATATATAAAACTGTAGCAAAAAAAAGTTTGAGATTTAAATGTTGGATAAGAATCTCAGCACTACAGGACTGACTGCCTCACATTAGGTAGTGGTTTTTTGGTAGATGTTGATAGTATATACGTGTACATGTACATGCATTATTAGTGCTATTGCTATTTCATAAAAAAATATTTTGGGTATGTATGTGGTTGGGTTTGTTCACCAAAAACTTTTGATCCAATCATCTGATTCTTCACAAATTTTCCACCAGTTACTATTTCTGAGCTGAAGAGCAATATACATGTACAATTTTTAGAGGGTCCGCCATCCCAAATTGTTACCCCTATCTCCAAAATGTCACCCCTTCACATGCTAATTAGCATGGCTAGTTAGTATAGGCTATATTCCAACACATTAGTAAGAACACTAATTTTGAAAAAAATTACCGAATATTTGTTCATCAATTAACGTCATGCAGTTCAAAACCTTTTTATTTATATATTCTGATGACTAAGCAAACTTCAGTATTAGGGTCCTTCATAAATTCGAAACACAAGACTCACAACCCAGGTGAACTATTATCTTGCTAGGTTTGTGGTATACAGCTGGTTTACAAGTATCAGATGAACGTGTTTTGAATGCTGATCTGTATAAATGTATGAAATCACGCAAACACGTTTTAAAATTAACAGATTAGAATATAAATCCGTATATTAGATGAAACGAAGCAATTTGGTCCTATACAGGCACATATTTCACGAGATTTCAGAAACGAGTTTGACATCCTTTCCAAGCATCCTCGGATACTAAATTCGATAGGACACGCCTATTCATGTCCCATTAATACATCCGTAACCCTTTGGTTTGATTTTTCTTGAAACAAACTGATTTGATTACGACAATATGGCTCTAGCATAATGTAAGAGAGTAACGTGGTATAAGAAGGTTTGCCAAAACACACACTGAAAAGAAGCCACCGAATTACAAGAAGGTTGTTCGGTTCGTTCGCATAAGCTTATTTGTACAAATTTTATTTACATGTATGCTTTATGTTGAAAAGTAATTACGTTTTGCGATATCTCGGCTCGCAGGAGCCAGGAAAATGATGTCAGATGCAAACAGGTGGAAGAAACACCAACTCCTTAAGCCTAATTCAGTTATGATTAAAGCATCCCCAAAGCTCTTCCCAAGAATGCGTGGAAATCAGATTTTCGCAAAGTTAATTCAAATCCAAAGTTGCTTCTATTTACGACGAGAAACCTTCATCATTTTTGCATTTTTTTTTTATGGAACCGATATTGTAAAATAGGGAAATTTTGTTAACGTTAATTAAAAATACGCGGAAAAAGTATAATTAAAATCGTGTACAAATACGTAGACATACCAAATCTAATTTCGTTCTTAAATTTCGTCTCATGGAAAAAAATTGATTGAAACGATTTTTTTTTTCAAAATGAGCCGTCTCAAAGCTGAAGGAAAAGATCATTTGATTTCTTTAAAAAATGCATCAAAAGCTGGAGGTTTTGATAAAATGGTTGGATCTTATAAACATGGACGAAATATATTTACATGTCTTCTTTTCAACCAAACCACTTTTACAATTGTCCTTTGGTATAATTAATTTTTGTTATCAAATTAAACATTATCGTTAACCTTTCGACACCGTAAATTTGTTGTAGAAGTTCACATTTACAATAAAGGCAATTAGCAATGAGTGAAAAGTTTTTATCCATTATTTTCATATGATATAGATTTAATTTTCCAGTTTATCATATACCAGCTCCAGTCACGTTATTAATTTGTCTTAGACGAAATAAAAATCGGAAAAATTCATAGTAGGAAAAATGTGTACATGGGCAATAAAGTGAAGAAAAAGCTTGACCTACATGTAGTCACCTATAGTCAAATTTAAAGAGGATAAAAATACAGCTTTGTCCCCTGTTTGAAGTAGCCTGGTATAGTAAAAGCTATTTCTGTAGTACTTCAGCAAATTTCACTTAGTAGACTTGTCAACACTGAGCGACATGATTGAGGGAAATTTGCCGGAGCGCCGTATACCTGATTCACACCAACGTTGATGTAGATCAACTGATGTGAATCAAGACAAACTTTTGCGTGCTAATTCACACCGCAGAACTCAGTTAAACTGGTCACATGACCTAGTATACTGTGCCCTGTATAC
>JAQGCC010004709.1:0-12713 GCA_034698905.1 Xestoiulus laeticollis | reverse complement strand
TTCCTGAGCAACCGGTTAACCATTTGCCTTTTACGAAATCGCAGATGTACGATGACTCCACTGAGTACCCCTATTATCACAAAAATCGTGAATGTTTCGCAAAGTAAAAAATACTTTGCATATGCCTATAATTTGCATAACAGCAAAATCTCCATCATTAACATATTTGAGAATTTATCCTCCGGCTTTTTCGAACATGAAACTTTGCCAGATACGATCTAAGGGTAAAAACAGCGTAGAGCATGGAATAGCATGGAGCATGGCATAGCCTTGAAATGCAGCGTTTCGATTGGGCAATCGGAATTTCCCGCCATCGGGAAACCAATCGAAACGCTGCATTTCAAGGCCATACCATGTCCCATGCTATTCGCTGGTTTTACCCTTAAATGTTAAGAAAATGATTCAAAATTCTTGGTGAAGGTCGGAATTACAATCACAAGTATGACAACCGACCTTGACACTGAACTCTGTGGTGTATATAAGCATGAACAGTCGCTATCAACGAATATCTCTCATTCAATCCTTGTGAAGAATAATAGTCTATCCTTTTGTCATTTTCAAGCATGCTTACAGAGGTCTTCTTGACAGCTGTCGTTATCTTCAATCAATTCCGTGAGAGCGCCATGTCATTCATCAAGAAGTTGTTGTTCTTTAGGGTTCCTCACTGGCAGCAACCTCCTGGACCACTAGCCAACTGGATTCCTTACTTCGGCAGCCTTGCACTGTTTGCTTTTGGCCCCAGCTACAAGATGTTGACTAAAATCGCCGAGAGGTATGATAGAATCTATAGACTAAAGATGGGAAAGACAAACTTCGTCGTGATTTGCGACCACGTCCTGCTCCAGGACACTTTTTCCAAGGATGCAGTATGTGGCAGGAACATTCCCCCAATGCAAGACGTCATGAATAACCGTGGTAACTATTTTTTTTTTTAAATTATAACAATCTCCAATTTGTGAGGTTCTGCTTGAAAATGCCTTCCGTCTTCCAGGTTTAATCCATGCTGATGGTGAAAGCTGGAAAAACCAACGTTTCTTCGTCCATCAAGTTTTGCGAGACATTGGCTTGCCTCGCACTCAAGAAGTCAACATCTTTGACAAAAAGGCTTCTGAGGCCATTAACGCTTTAGTAGAAGAGTTGAAGGCGAAGGATGGGCAACTTGTATCTATTGATGAGGCTCTCTGCTATACCCTGACCAACATCTTCTTCTCCATTGTCGTTGGAACAAATTTCGAACGCGACGACCAATTGCTACTCTCAATCATCAACTCTAGCCACGAGAGCTTCAGGGCATCAGAACCCATCTCTTTTGCCAACTTCATCCCCTTGTTCGCGACATTTCCAATGAACAAAAAGATTTTGGAAGATATCCAGGCCAGGAAGGAACGCTTCACCAGCTATATGCAAACAATCGTCCAAGACCACCGTAATAAACTGGACATTGCAAATCCGAAGGATTTTATCGATGCCTACTTGGTGCAGATGACTAGTGGACGAAACTACTTCACTGGTAAGTTACTAGCTATGGAGTCTAAACGCAGTTACCCATAATCTCCGTCTCTTATCCCAATCCCTTTTCTTTAAGTGACTCTACAAATCTAAACCAAACTACCGATATCTTATTTTCAGAACCACAACTGTTTGCCATTCTTGGAGATCTTTTTACATCCAGTTTGGAACCCACAGCTGTAACCATTCATTGGATCCTATTGGCCTTGGTTAAAAATCCTGAAATCCAAAATAAGGTCTTAATTTTCTCTTCTACTTGTGAACATTTTTTTTTTAAACTTAACATTGATCTTCACATTACGATCAACTATACATCTAGATCTACTCTCAATTGTGTGAAGTTACCAAGAATGAGAGAGCTCCAACTTTAGATGACCGTAACAGCCTGCCATACCTTGAAGGAACAATTATGGAAGGATACAGATTTTCATCCATCTTGCCCTATGGTACTTATTGTCAATAGCCTATTTTTTTAGCCTACGGCAACAATAGCCTGACTTAATTTAATTCTTAATCCATTATTTTCCAGGTGTCCCACATAGTGCAACTGAAGACACTGTCATTGACGGCTATCACATCCCAAAAGGCTCCACGGTAGTGGGGTTATTCTGGAGAATTCATCATAACCCTCGGTTGTGGGATAACCCAAACGAATTCAATCCCATGAATCACTACAACAGCGATGGAGTCTTAGTTAAAAATCAAAACTTGATGCCCTTCTCAGTTGGCAGAAGAACGTGCCTCAGTGACGTAGTAGCCAATGACGTAATCTTCCTTATTCTTGCTAATCTAATTAATAGATTTCAACTATTGCCTTCTGATGAGACTCCCGCCCCCAGTTTGGATGAAAGTAAGGATGGAGTGCTTAGAGAGCCCCTTCCATTCAAAATTAAACTAGCCCTTCGCAAAGAATTAAAAAATTAAAATACAATAACATTAGAAACAATTGTGAACTAATACATTGTCATGTGTGACATACATGTACTTATATTTAATATGTATTCTACTTATACACCAGAATGTATTTATTATACTGAGGCGTTGATATCCATTTAATAAACTAATTGCTTCCATTACATCCGCTTTCTTTTTCATCCGCTTTTTTTTATTTTTTGTCTGAATAAGCTTATAAGCATTTAGGGGAGTGATAAGCAATGGGGTGAGGTTGATATATTAAAATTAATTTTCCCCTAAATGCTTATAAGCTTATTCAGACAAAAAATAAAATTTACCAGGTCTTAAAATAATTTTACCTGACCATTCTGATGACTAAAAATTAAAAATATGGCAATATTCCTCAAAGGGATCTTTTAGAATACAATTAACATACATTCTTCTTTTTCATTACCTTGTTTCGCATAAACAACATTGTTAAAAAAGATGATGGAATAATTCAAAATTTTGTAGAAGCAGATGTGTGGCAATAAGGTAAGAATAGGGGAAATATTAGGACCGACACCGATATTGAAAAAACAACTACTCTACTAGCACAGTATAAGGGTAAAAACATACTGCTCTCAGCGATTAAAGAATCCATTCATTCTAGAAAGATTCCTAAAGACATACTTGCGATTCACAATACACCTGCACATATACTGTGAGCACCAAAAGTCATCATCCAACCCAAATTTTCAGATGTTATTAGCTATAAAATAAAAACTACATTATGAAACTTAAAAATTCTTTTTACAATTTATTTAAGTGTTCTGTAACAATTGCTAAAAACTCTTCATTTACTACTGGAACTCCAGTTAGTGCCAGCACAATAAGGCTGGTGCTTCATAATGCTGGTTTACATGGAAGATCATCAAGAAAGAAGCCATACATATCCAGTCAATAAAAAGAAAAAATTAGCTTTTGCTAAGAAGTACAAAAACTTTGATTTTTTATATTGGAGCAATGTGCTTTTTTCAGATGAGTGTAAAACTGAACTTTTTGGAACAAAAAAATTGCCCAAAATTTGGAGAAAAGGAAACACAGAGTCCCATCAGCATAATGCTATTTCTACTGCAAAGCATAGTGGAGGCTCAGTAATGGTCTGGGGGTGCATGTCATCATCTGGAGGGGGCAAATTGGTCTTTTGTGGAGTCTACAATGAAAGAAGAAGACTAAATTGACATTCTAGAAACAAATTTATTGCAATCTGTTGCTTATTTAATTTTTGGATCCAATTTGTATATTCCAACAAGACAATGATCCCAAGCACAAATCCAAGCTTGTGATGGATTTGCTGCTTTATAGAGTTCCAAAAATATTTGACCACTTTCCCCAATCCCCAGACTTGAACCTAACTTAACATTTTTGGAACATTTAGATAAGCAAATGAGAAAATATCAGATTTCCAGCTGAAAGAAGTCATCTTAGAAGAGTGGCAACAAATTTCAATAGAAGTAACTAATAAGTGAATGCAATCAATGCCATGAAGATTGGCATCAGTTATTAAAAGCCAGGGTGGACCAACAAAGCACTGAAATAGCAGTAAAGTATATTTTTTTGTTTAAAAATATTATCCAAATGTCTTTGGATGATGACTTTTGACTCAAAAATTGATGAGTTTTTCCAAATTTGTTAATAACTAAGTTAAATTAATTCACTTTGACCTGAAACTTTTGCACAACATTAAGAAAACTTCAATAAAGAAATTGTTAAAAGAATTTTTAAGTTTCATAATGTAGTTTTTATTTTATAGCTATAAACATCTGAAAATATGATTTGGATGATGACTTTTGGTGCTCACAGTAAGTGGTGCATCAAAGAATACTCAGTAATGAATCCAGGACACAAAACCGTTTGTTTTCTGTAACTGGTTATGTGAAAACAAAGGTCATATTTGTGCCGAGTTTCCCTTATTTTATATACCTTTCTACAATATCATTTCTACCTGACTTTTTCCTTAATAATGCATACAAGGTGAATCCAATTTTCTTAACAGCTCCAGGTTTTCCAAGTCTATAGGAACCTTGATATGATGCTTTGCGTGTATACTGTATGAACATGTACTTGTGTTAGCCAATATTAGGTTTTATTATTCGTATTTTTGAAAAAAAAAATCAATAAATTGTTTCGAAATAATGGTTTACGTAATTTTGTCATTTTTAAACCTGCATGCAATTGAAGCTTCGTGTAATTAAAGTTTGTAAATAAATATAATGTATGTATTTTTGTGTTTCAAAAGGTAAATGTAATATACAGAAGAAAATGCTGCTTGGTATACTTTTTTTATACATGTAATTGAGTTCGGTTAAACTGTATGTAATTAGCCTACTAGTGAATTTGTCCAAACTTTTTTTTGTTTTCAACAAGATACGTCGTTAACGTACACTGAACATGAACCTACACTGTACTACATTACAGTGCATGAACGTTAACATGATATACATGTATATTATTATATAATAATATAATACAGCAGGCCAACATGTACAGTACTTATATAAGTGAAGGTCCATATTCGGGCCATCGCTCTAAAATGTACATTGTACATGCAGTACTGTGTACATGTTAATGTAAAAAAATTACATACATGTACAAACCTACAGTATTTACAATGTGATGCTAAATAATGCACATAACCAGCAAATTGCTCTTCTATGTTGAGATAAATGATACATGTATGAAAAATTATAGCGATGATAAGGAAGAAAACTTTATAGCATAAACATATTAAAGTACATGCATGTATTTTTGAATAAATATTCTAGCTACATGTACAGTACATGTATATGGTACATTTCAGTAAGGAATAATATTAAAACAAACTTGCTATAATTTGAGAAACAAGCAAGATACCGTAGATGCACATTAATATATTCAAAATCTAGACAATATTGTTTCCAATATTCAAAAATTAAAATAGGTAAAATTTGATTACCTTAATTTCTAATCCACCGTCTTGCTTAATACAGATATTGATAATGGAGGAAAGTTACAGTTCATGTCCAATGTCATTGCAGCAATGTTCTGGAATGTTTAAAAATGTATAACATGTTCACTTTGCATAAATTTTGGAATGTAATGTACATGTGTATCATGCAAAACACGTACATTGGTTAGGAATTTTAGTTATTTCAATATTTATTGTTTCCAACAAATCACCCTTCATCATTACATCAGCAGACAGACATTTTTACTTGATTGGAATTTCCATTTCACCATAATGAATTCAAGGCCTTCGCATTAGATTCCCACTACAAGAACATGCATACCGTTTAGCAATCATATATGGCGGGAATATCTAAATACATCGGCAACCATGTTCTTTCAAATCTGCATAACCAACCTTGAAACGGGTCATGGTGGTGTATATAAACAAGAGCACAACCTATTTCAGTATGTCACATCTTCATTTTCTACAGAAGAAGTTAGATTGTTCTCTCCAACTTGCAACATGTACTACGAGTTATTGCTGGCTGTGTTAGCCTTACTGACCGAAGTCTTCAACCACGTGGTTTCAGCCGTCAAATATCTGGTATTCATCAAGGTTCCACACTGGAGTCTTCCCCCTGGACCACTTGCAAACTGGGTGCCATTCTTTGGAAGCTTGCCTCTGTTTATCGTCACCCCCAGTCACATAATGCTAACCAAAATCGCTGAGAAGTACGACAAAGTGTATAGTCTGAAATTTGGTGAGACTACATTTATTGTGATCTGCGACCACGAGGTACTGCAGAAGGCGTTTTCCATGGATGTATTCAGTGGCCGGAACATGCCCCCGATGATGGACATCATGGATCACAAAGGTAATCTTCCTTCCTTTTCATTAAACTGCAACTTTATGAGTTATCAGTTCGTGAACATAAGTCATCCTTTCAGGTATTGTCCATGCTGATGGTGAATTCTGGAAGATCCAACGCACCTTTGTCCTCAACACACTGAAAGACTTGGGCTTGCCTCGCACCAGCGAGTCAAAAGCTTTTGACGACAAAGCCAATGATGCTATTTCAAAATTGCTGACTGAGCTGGAAAACTCGAAAGGCAATCCGATAGCTATTGACGAAGCCCTTTGTCTTACCTTGGTTAACATATTCTTCTCAATGGTCGTTGGGAAGACGTTCGAAAGACAAGACAAAAAAATTTTGGCCATCATAGACAGCAGTCACGAGGCTTTCAGATCTACGGAACCAATCTCGGTTGCAAACTTCTGCCCCCACATCGCGAACTTACCTTTGTTTGCAAAGTCTCGACGAGACATTGAGAATGGTAAAAGATACTTCAATGATTACATGCAATCGATCGTACAACAACATCGTGAAAAACTTGATGAAAAAAATCCAAAAGATCTCATCGATGCATTTTTGATTCAAAAGTCAACTGGAAAAAATACCTTTACTGGTGAGCATTACCAAATATCACTTCTATAAATTTGGGGACTTAAGATTACCAGGTTCTCTTCATTAGTCCATCCACACAAAAATTCTAAACTTTGCTTCAAACTTGTTTCAGAGTCTCAACTACTTGCTCTCCTTGGCGATATTTTCACTGCAAGTTTGGAAACTAGTGCTGCCACCATTCACTGGTTCTTGCTAGCCCTTATCAAATTCCCAGCAATTCAGCAAAAGGTATTTGGCTTTCGTATAGTTTATTTATTAAGCTATACTCTTCATCTAATTCATCCCCATTGCCTCTGTCAGATTCTCGAAGAAATACGTTCAGTCACCAACGATAAAAGGTCACCGAATCTCGACGATCGTGTCAACCTACCGTACTTGGAAGCCACACTTCTGGAAACTTACAGATTTTCGTCGGTCTTGCCCTATGGTATGCACTTACTCGCTACATTGACATGTCACTTTTTCACATTGCCTAATTTGATATAAACTAACCATATGTTTTTGCAGGTGTCCCTCATGGAACAACGGAAGCAACCAGCCTTGAAGGCTATCACATTCCAAAGAACTCCACAGTAGTAGGCTTGTTCTGGAAATTCAATCACGATGAGAAGCTATGGGCAAACCCGAACGAGTTCGACCCTAACAATCACTTTAAGGACGGAGTCTTGGTTAGAAACAAGAGCTTAATGCCCTTCTCTGTCGGCAGTAGAATGTGCATTAGCGAGAAGGTGGCCGACGACGTGATCTTTCTCATCGTTGCAAACCTGCTACACAAGTTCAACATCTTACCTTCTGAAGATGACATCAAGACACCTAGTATGGATGAAAGTTTGGAAGGACTCCTCCGAATTCCTAACTACTTTAAAATCAGAGCGGTTGTCCATGAACCTTCTTCTTCTTCTTCTTCCAATTAATGTTGACATCGCCCTAAAAATGTGTAGAAAAATCGTGATTGATTATCAATTCACTTAATGAAATGTTGTAACATCTAACTTTAACCTTATATGCCCTATATACTACTAAATGATATTTATATTAACATCTAACGTTATATGCAATAAACAAGTTAACTCTACATTTGTTTCCAATTCTATAACTTCAGACAAAGTTTTCAACACAATGATATGATAAACATGTACAATTAATGCTAAACTTCTTCCTGCAATTCTCAACAACCTTAAATATATATATATATATATACATGAGCCAATTGTGTTACCTAAAAATACTCTTCTGTAAGTTACCCTAAATTAAAAAAGATAAACGTATAAGCATTAAACTATACTCAGTACTTTGTTAGACTTGACATGCCTAATTAAATTCTTTAAAATAGTTTTGTACAGTAGGCTACTTCAAAAATACCCTTTCTGAACATAATTCAGAAGATGTTGCAATCAAATTCTTATATTTTTTAAAGACATGTGTACATGTATGGTAATTTAGTGAGCACTATATTGCAGTTAACATTGTCTGAAAGTTGTATGCATGGCAGAGACTAATTTCTCCTTATTTGCTGCAAATACATGAACATAGGTAAATTCATTTATTATATGCATGCTATACTTAAGAAAGAATATGGTCTCATACAGAGAAGTAAAAATTACTTCTTAATGTAAGAGTTTCAAACGCCAGGAAATTAGATTGAATTATGGCTATAAAATAATTAACAATCAGAGGTTAAAATTAACAATGAGAGGTTCATTTTAAATGGCAATTAACACATTTTTTAATTATTTATTTACACGCTATTGAGTTCTAGACAGCTAACTGCTCTGTGTGAATTATAAATGTGATAGCATTAGAACGATTCCATTCCAAAATTACAGAAACTGTCTTGATGGCAAAAAGGTGCAAGACCAAATAACAAATGTGTGCACTAGTACTGTAGTTAAAGCGTTTTCGACATTAGGCAAAGTGCCCAACAAGATGGTGAGCATGTAGTGAAAGGGCGACTTTGCATCATAGGCCTATGGCAAATTGCAATCTTGGCGATCTTATTAATTTGCATACATAAGGCTCCTTCACTCGAGCGCTTTTAAGTACAAGCCGGCAACGCTTTTCCCGCGTAATTAGATAAACGCATGACCAGCGCATGCGCACATCTAATTATGCTGGAAAAGCGTTCCCGGCTTGTACTTAACAGCGCTCGCGTAAAGGTGCCTAATTAAGTTATACTCGTCTCGGGCAATAGCCATATCACCAAATGCTTACCATCTTGGTTGGGCATCCTGCCTAATGTTATGTAATTTGTATTGCATATTTGTTAGAATGAAAATTAAACGCCCATTAATTGTGTACATACACTACATGTACATTATATAGCATGAAGTAATAAAACTAAATTCAAGGAAATGGTATTTTACATACCTGTAAAAATGTACTCTACATACAGGTATGCATTAGATATTTGGAAGACTTTAAAATGTTCACACTATTCGAAACAACTGAAAAATTTGAAACAGTATCCTGAATCACAAGTGATTTTATTCATTTGTCTCCTACCAAATGAAAATATACAGTTCATCTCTCAAAACAAAAGTTTTAAAAAAATGAAAACAAAGCATGAACTTAATACAAATTTGCATTTCTTCATTTGGAATGCGCTTTGATTTGCATATACCCGGTAATCGGAAATTTTCAAAATTCAATAACTGACATTTCCGATCTTGAGATTCAACTTCGAACGTGGCTTTGTGTCATTTTCGTATTGCCTGGTGACAAATATTAGTGTTTTCATTATTATAAAAAGCTAAATGACACGTGATGAAGTATGGCGTGACGTTGCATAAGGTCCAATGTCTTGGCGGGAAAATCGACACATCAACAATCTACAACCTCCAGATCTACCATTCCAAATTAGGTTATGGCAATAATGTACCTAAATGTCCAGCTTCGAACTTTGTCGCTAGGCTGGATGGTATATACATGTATATAAGCCGGAACCAGGGGACATTATATGAAAGTCATCGTCGTGATCAGCATGGCCATTCGATCGTTTTTCAGGCGTGGTATGAGAGGCGCTTCGCCTCTTATTGAGTTGTACAGGTTGCTCTTTAGAGCTTTAAGACAACTTCCTTATAAAATATTTATTCGCTCGATATTAATCAGAGGCCCCCGCTGGCGACAGCCACCTGGGCCAATAGCCAACTGGCTGCCCATCGTGGGTAGCCTTCCGCTACTTAGCGGGTCCTGCAGTTATCTGATGCTGACCAGGATGGCGAAAAAGTACGGCAACATCTTCCGTTTGACACTGGGATCGACAAATCTCATCGTGATTGCTGATCCCGATCTTCTACGAAGCACGTTCGACATGGATGATGTCAGTGGGAGGTGTAAACCACCCTTTATGGACGTTGATAACCATCTTGGTAAGTTGGTTCCTCAAGTACCCCTTATGACATCTGCAGACAATTTCCTGTACACTAGGTCGTTTGAGTGCTAGAAGAGGTTCTCAAACTGATGTCAGGGGTGCGCCATTAATATTTAATGTTCACTAACATTTTTTTTCAATGTGGCAGTGGAATCCTCTTTTATAACGTGTCAACACCAGGAAATAATTTTATTCCAAACAGTTTCAATCATTGCATTAAGCAACCGGAAGACCAATATTTTCCACTTTTTCCAAGTTTATGTTGTGTTTTTGCTGTTTTATTTTCAAACTGGAGATAATCTTTGCTCATTGTATGGACAAGCGAAAAAAATTACTAACGTTTACTTTCAAGTAAAGTAGACATCCAATTTTGTAAAAAGCACTTTTTGTTGTTGTTAAATTGCCGTTATTATAGTACGTGCAAACTTATAGCAAATTTGTCCATGGTTATGCGAGCCGAAAATCACTGATACATCCTCTTAATTAAAGAAATTCTAAACCTAAGACCAAGCCCGATAACAGTTATTATTTTTTTGGACATAATATTAGTCTGCAAATGCGAAATTAATTAAACGTTTATTTTTTTAAGGCATCATCTATGCTGAAGGACAACTAATGCAGAATCAACGAGAATTGCTTCACCTAATAATGCAAAAAACGGTATCTCCTAACAACCAATTGCATTTGAACTTGATAAGCAGGGCATCCACAGCTATTAAAGTTCTCATGTTAACATTGCAAGCAAGTAGAGGTCGTCCCATGATCATCGATGACATTCTTAGCTACACTATCACACACATTTTTTTCTCTTCTTTCGTTCGTTCGGAGTTTTCGAGCAGCGAAACTAACTTTAAAAGCCTCATCAAATTGAATCGCATGAGCTACAGGTTGAATCCATTCTTCTCCTATGGAAACTTTGTCCCATATTTCGCCAGGAAAAAAAAGCATCGGGACGCTCAGAGGGCTATCCAGGCAAGAAGAGCTGTTTTCAGAGAATACATGAGTGTTATCGTTGATAAACACCGTCGAGAGATGGTGGGAAGAATAAGGGAGGATTTTATCGATTGTTTTCTGGATTCAATAACCAAACTAGACGGGGAAGACAGCGAGCTTTACAACGGTAAGCGTAATATTATATTGCTACGAATTGCAGGCTATACTGCAAGTCTATTGATTACAAGTCAGAAGTTCAAACACAAAGCACATTCAATTCAACCAAATACTAGGTTTCTTCACGCGAGCGCTGTTAAGCACAAGCCGGCAATGCTTTTCCCGCGTAATTAGATGTGCGCATGCACTGTTCTTGCGCACATCTACTTAACGCGGAAAAGCATTGCCAGCTTGTGCTTAACAGCGTTCGCGTGATCGAAGGAGCCTGTAATTCTCGCATAAAAATGTGTTATGCTGCTCTTAGAAAAAAGTTGTCAAAAGAGGTGTTCTGAAATACCATGGGAATTTTCCGAATTTCGAATGGTGATTTGATTCAAAGAAGGTACTTCGCATTTTGAAGTGCTCAAAAAAACTTTAGAACAAATAAAGGTGCTTCATGATGCAAAATATGTGTTATATATTTGTGACAGTTTATATTGTGTCACAAACTATTTTTCTTTCTTAGGGTAACAACAGTGCTATCAGCGATTAAATAATCGCTTCATTCTAGAATGATTCCAGAATCAATGATTACAATCGAACATCTTGTTTTCGATATACCATTCAGAACTCATTAAAATCAAGAATGATTCTAGAAAAGACAAATCGTTTGTGTCCTGGATTTATGCTGAAATCATGAGCTGCTATATTCTTTGATGCGCCGTAATACTATGTGCGGGTGCATCGCGAATCGCAGGTATATCTTCAGGAATCATTCTAGAATGAAGCGATTCTTTAATTGCTGATAGCACTGTTTTTACCCTTATAGTGTGGGAAAGCAAGTCAGAATCCATATATATATATATATATATATAGGCATATATACTTATCGTTAAATGTTCCTGTAAGTTTTATAAAACTTATTTTACATGCATGGTAAAACCGTTCACGAATTTAATCTTGTCTAGACTAAATAAATTTCGGACAAATTTATATGGAATTTAGCACTATATAATTTATCCTACTAAAGAAAAGATAAATTCGTAAACTGACCTACATATATATTGTTTATTTACGCAATGTTTCCACAAACCAGGATTGCCTTTTGAGTTTGGTAAAAGGTATACACTGACGTCTAATTATTATGAGCTTTAATTTTAGAACCTCAATTGTATGCCATTCTTGAAGACATATTTTCCACGAGCCTAGAAACAATTTCAGCTACCGTCCGCTGGATACTGACAGCGCTCATCAAGTATCCTATTGCTCAAGATAAGGTATACAAGCCAGAGTTCTCCCACTTATCCGCTTTTGATTTGCCATACGACTCATCAACGTTATACAGTGGATAAAACAAGTATAGGCAATTGCTGTTTTGCATGAATAACATTAAAAAAATACATCATATGAAAACT